>UXUI01007396.1:21004-37492 GCA_900576705.1 Enterobius vermicularis | reverse complement strand
TTTTTTTTTTTTTTTTTTCTTGACTACTTAGTTATTCTCGAGGGACATTATTTTCAAGCGAAAATTTGTGGATAGGGGATATTGCTTGATACCATTTTTATTGTTATTTTTCTAGCTTTCTGTTTTTGCAAGTGATAATCTTCCTGTAAATGTGATGCCTTCAAGCAACGTAAAGTCGTTTTTACACGAATACTTCGGTACTAAAGTTCTAGTTGCCCCGTTTGGAGATACCTTGCGATTGTCTCGATTTCCAAAGGTATGGGTTTGCTTTCTTTTCTCTTCTTCATTTTAGCGCATTAGCGTGCCTGAAATTGGCTATAATTCTTCAATAACAAACATTTTTTCTTTATAGCTGAGCGGCAAAAAATTTGAAGTCGCAACTGTCGGAGCTGAAGTTGGAAGTGTTGATATTGTACTTTCTTCTCTTGGATGGGTTTGTTTATCAGCTAAAAAAGGAACGGTTAAATTTGAAGCTTTCACTCCTGCAGGAAAAGGTATTGCTGTGCGTACTCCTCCATTGTATCCGTACTGTGCTAGCACGAGAGGCCGACGTATTGCCGGAACATCTGCATACAGGGTTCCACAGCTAAAATTACTGTTGCAGGTTGAAAAATGAGTGGTTATTAAAGTAGTTTTTTTACAACTTTTTTAATGTGATATTGCTTCATTTTGTTAGTAGAAACACTTCAGTTTTTGATTAGGGGTTAATTGTTGAAGGAACGTATTATAATTGCTGCATTTCCCCCTTTTTACAATTGAACCGTGTAATAATTTTTTAAACGATTAAAAAATTGCAGTTACCACGGACTTCATCTATACTATTCTGTTTGTTCGTTCTTTTTTTTCGGTTTCACAGTCAAGTACATTATTTTTTTAGCTTTTAGCTTTTTTTGACTCTACCTTTCTTACTTGTGATTGAGGAACTTCGATTTAGAAATTGCTTTAACTTTTTATTAGTTTTGAAATAAAATTTTTCTGATTTGTTTGCTGCTTTCATTTCAAGTTACTATGTGTGCTTCTCATACTTGTACTAAGCCTAGCATTGTAAATGTTAGGTTGCATTAATACAGATTAGCTTGTGTCTGGGCCTCTGAGCAACTGTTTATTCTAGGTGAGGAAATGTTGACATATTTCACGAGGTATCTCGCTGGGTGGATGAGGTGTTGCTTTCAGCTTGGATTTGTCACATTTGGGATTTTTTTTTCGTTTCTTCCTTTTTTGTTTGACTGTGTTTGAGGGTTTCAAAAATCTAATAAAATGAAACAAGGTGAGGATTTTTTGAAACCCTGGATGAAAATTTTGTATGAGTGCTGCATCAGGCAGAGGGTGCTTGTAGTTGCGTTACTGGTCTGCCTGATTAAAGGGTGGAGGAAGAAGGGTAGGGGTAGTCTTTGACTAATTTTGGAAAGAAACGGTCTATTTATTCACTGGGTGGCTGGGTCAAAATTATCTTTTTCCAGTTAGTGGTTTTTGAGACAGCATTCTTATGTCCCTTTTCAATGTTAGTTGTCTTTCCCGTTTTTGCTGTTTATAAGCCAGTTACCTATCAGCTTAAGTCTAATTTCCTTTCAGAAGTTTTTTGCTGGCAAAAGTTTGTTTTAGCGAAATAGGATATTGCTTCTGCCATGGCTGTTCCAGTTGTTTTATTTTTACTGATAACTGAATATTAATTATTCATACCGTTTTTGAGATGTACTTGTATAATAGAGTAAGTTTTGCAATTTTTTCTATGTGACAACTAGACTAAAGTTTTTCGACTTGAACAACAAATGTGAATAATTTTTTTTACAACTTTTAGATTTTTACTGTACATCAATTGAAAATTTTATTGTGATAACTTTCGTATTAATTTTTAGGCCAAAGGTTAGTATGATAAGGTAGAGACAGAATGGATTTCCTTCGCATGGACTGGTCTTATATTGGCGGTTGGAAAGTACTGCTAGGTGCTTGTACGGTTATAACTCTCTTAAGTCAGTTCAGGTAGGTAACTTCTTGATTAATTTGTTTGAAAGTTTTTTAGTTCTATTTGTTTTAATGGGTACGATTTCCAGTCTTCTGCCACTCTTCCTTATTTTGATTGCTGTGATTACTGGGTATCTTTGTGCGCGTACTTTATTAATGGACGGGGGAAAGAAGTTTTCGTTATTCCTAAAAGTGTGCGTTGGGAAACAGCAGCTTCTGAAGAATTCAGATAATGATAGTGACCGTGGCCACTTTAAACAAACGAGCGCAAACTCTCTTCCGTGGGACGGTATGGCTGTCGTTTTTTACATATGTTCTATTCGTCTTTTACCAATATATTTTTCTCTATTGGTTACTTACCCATATTGGGGTCCTCTGCCTAATGAAATCCTTTTTGGTCAGAACTTTCTATATCCGAGCCGGTAAACGGAGCTTTAGAAGAACTTATTGAACAAATCCTAGATAATTATGTAAACAGTTGGTATAAAACTGAGATCAATGGAGACCCGGCTTTTGTTGCTGAAATTCGGTACGACATTTTATATGTTGAGGTTTTGCTCTTGGACGATTTGATCAAGCAACTTAAAGACTTAAGTAACCGCAGAAAATTCTTCAGATGTTTGAATGTTTCCAGTCCTTTTTTCTCCTCATTTGAATGTTTCTATTTTCAGGTACCACATCAGATATTTTGCATCACTGCTCTTCCGGAAGATGATGGAGCTTGATCTTGCTAGCCTGCTTCTTACGGAAGCTGTGCCTGTTACCGTTATCCACTGTCAAAAAATTTTGCGACTAGAAGAACAAGTTGATAAGAAGGTATTGGGAAAATATTATTGAATTTGTTAATGAGGTCAAAAATACGCAAAGCAACTTATTCACTGCATGACTTTTATAGACTATTTCTTATGTAATTTTAAGATGCTCACGTCACGAATGATAGAAACGAAAATTTTGGAAGAATTGGATGATCTGCATTATTCATTAACCAGTCGGGAAAATGAAGTCAATTATTTAAGACAGTTGGCCGACCTTTTGATTGCTTCTTATGTGGACGAGTCGAGAGTGGCTGGTTTCTCAAAAAACAGTGATGTACCACGGCTGCATTCTAGTCTTGTAAGTAGTTTTCCGGGACTATATTCAGGGACAAAGGAAACGACAGTAAAGGTTCTTTTAATATCAGCCTGTTAAGTAATAGTGCGATTATTTCGCCTTTTTTAAATTTTGGTACGTTGGTAGATTTTGGTGATACAGAGTGGTCTAAGGTTTTCCAAAACCAGGTACTTTATTCCTGCCATTTTTTTCACTGAGTTTGTTTCTTTCTAGCATCAGTGGCCCAGCCATGTGTGCAATCACTTTTTACGTGAAATAATTGTTTTCGCGTTCTTCTTACCTTTGCTCGACCTCATTGCTGATCCCGATACAATAAATCATCTTATTCTTTTATTTGGTCCAGAGACGCTTCCAGCGGAGCAACATGGGCAGGTCTGCTTTAATCGTCTGGTTTACTAACAGTACAAACGATCACTTTTTCTTGTGGTACAGTATTTCTTGTTTTGAGTAAGCTTATACGTTGCTTTTGGTTTTTATACTAACGAAGTAATGCTTGTTTACAGGCAAAACGAGTTGAATTCCTATGTGGATTGACAAAGTCGGAGTTCAGTGACGCATCTAGCTCTCTGTTACAGTTGAAGCTGAGTGAAGTATTACGTGATTACAGAAATCTACAGTTATTCACTACATACCTGAATGATGTTAAGGGGCCAGTGAATGAATTAAAGTTCCTTCTTTATTCGGGGGATGTTCATGAACGTATGCTGAGTCTTCAGGTTTTGAAATCCAATTTTTTGATCAATTTGGTGTTGTAGGTGACAAAGTTAATAATTGAATCATATAAGAATACTTCATTGTTAATTAATCTTAGGAGTTATCATTTTTTTTTAGTTTATAAAACCAATGCCTGATAAAAATTGAAAAAAATTTTTCTTTTAGACATCTTAATTTTGGTAAACCTTTTAGAAAGAAGATGAGAACGCTCTGAGCGAAATTCATTATGACACTTGGGAAATCTTCAGAGAGTACGTTCATGAAGAATCTCAGGATAGGGTTTCTCTTCCAGAGGAAATTTTCAATGATTTTCGAACAGCTGTTGAACGACGTGACACAGAATTACTCGACCAAACCTTGGAGAAGGTTTTAAGCCATCAATTTGTCTTTATGCTGTCAAAATTTCAATAATTTTCAGTTTGAGAACCTACTATTATTTGTTTTAGTAATTCAACATCAAAATTAAGGCTTTCCAACTAGTCTATCGTCATCTACAGCGGGATTATCTTTTGCCGTTTTGTCAGTCTGAGTGCTACTTCCGTCATCTTTGCGGTTCTCCACCTGTCTCAACAGGCGACCTAATTGCCACAGAATGTTACAGCGCTAATAACGTTCAGACAGCTATATCTGAATCAACTTTTTCTTTTTCTCAATTCAGGTTTTGACATTTCTCACATATTACCCACTATAAATAAATATTGCCTGTAATAGTTCGCAATAAATCCTACTTGAAAATGTGGTTTCCAGGCGAAGGTTGTGGAAAGTTATCATGCCTTTGTCTGCTGACGGGTCTATTGATGGCTTAAATAATTACGATGGCATGTCGAGCGTCTCTTTATCTAATTCTGTTGCTGAGGTCATTAATAGCGTCTATTATTCATTTTTTAAACTTCAGTCTTGTCAGTTTACTGTTTATAAAGCTGTTTAGAAGGGTATTCATTTCAAAGGATGTATAGAAACTTTTAGGAGGACCTTCAAGAGGAAATTAATGACACTGCAGGAGATGCAAATGAGATTTCTAAAGAAGCACATCATTTGCTTACTGAACAGGTGAGCTTTCCGATAAATTATCTTGATTCACCCTTTTGTTGCAGATTTGGTTTAATTGCAATTTTTAGCAATCTTTCAGGAACTAATGAGCGGTAAACATATGCTCACCACTTCGTGTGGCTTGCCACTTTTTGACCCCGATAGGGATATGAATCGATGGATTGTTACAATACCTCACGTCGATTCTCGTCGTGATTTAAATACAGGCTGGTTTTTAAGATCTGTTGTTTGAACATCTTTCCTATTTTAGTAAGTACCATGTTCCTTCCCATCTGTTTTTTTGATAAAAGGCAACATTCTTTTTTTTCAGGCAAAAATATGTATATGTATATAGTTTGTGTAGAACGTTTTGATTTGACAGACAATTCATTAAATACTGGAGTTTCTCGAAACGATTCCTGTCTTAATAAAGTATTGATATCTTCAGAAATGATTCCGCTTATTGTTTTTAGATACCGTTTCTAACAGTCTTATTACCTACCAATTTTTTATTTATTTTATCAAGGCACTAATTACTGAGATTTACAGTGGTCTGTGATTCGGCGGTACAATGAGTTTTTTGTATTAGAGTCGAAATTAATGGAATTCCATGGCGTACTGCTGAAGACAGAACCCTTACCACCTCGGAAACCTTTTTCTAAAAAAACAAAAGAATTTATTGAAGCCCATCGCCTCCCTTTCCAGAGGTTTTTGCAACTACTGACGCAACAGGTTAAACTTGTGTGATTTTACCACTGGCATATTCCACTTTTGGAATTTATAAGCCCCTCTGTAATTTGAAACTTTTTAGACCTTGTTGAAGAAGTCTGATTTATTATTTGCATTCTTAACCAGTGATCAGGAATTCAAAGACAATATTCAACTTTCTGGTCTGAATCCTTGGAACGTATGTTACTTTTTTCGCATGCTTCTAGTTTACATAATACATTTTATTTTTGCCCAGAAAGTGTATTTATAATATCAATGATATAAATATTCTGTCAGTAATTTTAGGTAGTACGGAAGATGCCAAGCAAATTTTCGCGTGAACGTGGACAGAATTTGAGGCCGTTCCTGCTTTCTCTCTTAGCAAACACTCTTGCTTCTAATTCGAAGCCTGTTGGTCTAATCTCGGAGCAAGTGCATGAGCGCAATTTTTCGGGATCAAGGTGGTTTTTGAAATAAGTCGTTATAGAAACTTGTGGTGGTAGTACGAAAAGTTTAAGATAATGAAGGGAACAAATTAACTTTGTTTTGTTTTGACACAGTTTATATTCATTTAGTCTCGTCTCGTCCCAACTTTCTGAGGAAATGTCGCGATCTTGGCTGCTCTTAACTAATTCACTCTATAGCGGAAATGTTCTAGACTTAAAAAATATCCGTATCAGTCCCACCGAGTATCGTTTCTGGACAAGGTTAGCGGAGTAAAATTTACCAAACTTTTAGAGGATGCGCAAAATTTTTGTTTACATAGATCATTGCAATGACTAATATTGATGGGTGTTAAAAATCATTGCGGTTGATTTTTTAATGAATGCTGTTCTAGGAGAACTTTTGCTGCTATCAATTTCGGAAATCATTCCCTGAAGTTATAAGTATTGAATAAGTATTTATTTATTATATTAAGTCAACTCCAAGTCAATATTAATGTTAAATTAACCGACCATCTAGAATTTTACTGCAGCAGCACAGTTAAATTAGTGATTTATTAAATATTTGTTTTTTAATTAAAATAGTATTTACTTTTTTCTCCTGTAATTATTTCATTTTTTTAGAAGCTTCACAGACTGCTTACTTTTTTTAATGAATTGTACTTATTCTGTTGGTCGCTGGGTTTTCACACTGCTTATATCCATGCGTTATGTAGTCTTCTCAAATCTCGACTTCTATGTGTACCGTTTATTCCGCCAAGCATTAAGCATAGCTTTTCTTGATGCAAACTGCGTTAGGATGATTCGCTTGATACAAGAGTCACTTTTTGGTTGCGCATCGACCCCAACATCTGACCAGGTAAACAATTGTGGCACGGAGCAGTACTATTTACTTTTATTTTTAAAGGAATATAGGGAAGACTTCTTTGTATTTTTTGGGCGATTTCTCTTTGCTATGGGCTTTTTACTTTTATTTCGAAGTTTTAGTTGGCTAAAACAGTTTCAAAAGGAGGAGCAAAGAATTTGAGTAATACTTCAATTTTTTCAGGAAAAAGTGCTTCGGTCTGAACTTGCTTTGCGCCGCATACTAGAATACTGTGAAGAGGAACTTCCTTCTTGTATTTTGAAATTGATTGGTGTGAAGAAATTTCGGCATAGCACCTCAACCTTGTTCCATGTTTTACAGTATCCTCGCCTAAACAAACAACTCTCTTACGTCCTTCTTGACATTTTGGTACAAAAGGTATTGACTGTTCCGGAACAAGAGCTTTAGAATAAGGTATCTTCTAACCTTCACTCAAGGTAAAGGCGAAGCTTAGGTTTGGAGTGCCAAATTCAATAAGTAAGCGGCTTAAGGTTTTAATTGCTGCATAAGGAACGTTAAAAATTAAAGATAATAAAAGGATTAACACTTGGTTTAAGGGAGCCAGGTAGAGGTAGTGGGAGGCTTGTTGAGAAGTACAAGATTGATGAGGAGTATTTTCAAAAGTAAGAGAAGTGGTTAGAGGAATCCGTCTGACGTCAGTCGAATACAGATGGAGATATGTTTAATGGAATTTTTGCATATGCAGTTTACAATTCTGGAAGGTTTTGGGTGGCTCAGAGCATTTAAAGCACTTAAAATAGAACTTCATTTAAACAACTGAATTGACATAAAAAGAAAGCGTTTTATTGTATTAGGTATCAAAGCGACAAAACATAGATCTGACGTCTCATCAAAACTGAAAGTGTTTTTTATCACCGACTCATCCTGTTTTTACTTCGCCTTTTCCTTTTAGCGGGATTGTGATAGGAAATACCTAAAATACTTTGTGCCGATGACTAGAGACTGTCTGTAAGCCAACTCTGTGATTTTAATTTTTTGTTTCTTTTTCCCATCTGTAACTTATCTTACATTTTACGTTTTAAAGCGGTACTGTGTTAGCTGGCACTGCTACACCTTAACTAGTCTCTCGCTTAATCACTTTGATGCTTTGTTCGTTATGCCATGCTATTTGTTTTTACTTGCTACCAGCTTACTATCTCGTTTATAATATGCATTCCATTTCAATTTTAGAGCGAGTCTTTGGACATGCCAGCGTCTTAGCAACAAATTTATCTCAAGTCATTGATTCACCATACTAGCAATACTTCACTTGTACTTAATGTGCTTGAAACTGTGGTTTTTGTAATTTTTAACTGCTTTTCTCTTTTTTGAAGGCTCTTTCAGGATGGCGGCCCTCTACTTTTATCAGGAGGAAGTCGTGAAATAGTCCTTCCGCTTATAAAGTTTTGGTAACTGAGAAAACTAAGTAGTCTACGGTTTAGGGCCACCGTTCTGAGGAGTAACCTATCTTTATTCCGTCTTAACACTTGTTTTTCATCCTCGATCTCATCTTTCCTTTCTTAATATTTTAATGCATCTCGTCGTCAGTCATGGAAGTGTAGTACAAATAAAAACGGTGGAAGAGTCGGTGAGCTTTATTTTTCGTTTCATTTGGTCTTGCCTCGGTCGGCCTGTTTGATAGAAGAAACTTTACGGAGAGATAAGAATGGAGCTTAATATAAGTAATTCGACGTACGGAGTTTGGAGTACTATTTCAGCTGCACCTTTAAATCATTTCTGCTAAAGAAATGTGAAAGCTGTATCCCAGCTTTATTAGAAGTGGAGCCATTTATATTGCACGTAATTTGCGATTGGTAAAGCAGTCAGTTGAGTATAATTAAGTCTCCTGGGTCTTAATAATTTATTCAAACTTTCTGCGCACCTTGACGCAGAAAAAAACAGACTCGGAGCGAGTGGGTTCTGTAGCTGACTGCTCATTTTTGCTAGGTTAGGCAAATGTCTGCGGATTTTTCTAATGCAGCTCTAAAAGGACGGCATGAAGCTGTAATGAGGACCAAAGCGTTTGAAGTGCTGTTAAATTTTTTCTTGGTTTTCTTTTTTTGGCTGAAATCCCTTGGAGGGCTCTTGGATTAGTAAAGAATGCCTGTCGATATGGTCAGCTATCGGGAATACACAACTATTAGAATAAGAAAGATTACCGGAAGAGTTAGAATAGAATTTAAAATAAGAAGCCTAAAGACTTTTTCCAATAAAAATATTGACAAGGGGAATTTGCTGTTATTCCTGTATAAACGCAATAAAATCTGTTAATGCTGCAAATAAATTTCATTATTTTGCTGTTGAAAAGGTTGGTGAAACCGCTGAAAGTAGTTGTCAGGAGACTGACTGTTTCTGAAACTTTTTTATTAGAGTCGAGAATAAAAGAGGAAGGTCTCAATCAATTTCTTCTCTTTCACACTCTTGTCTTTCCAAAAAATTTTTATTTGCAGAAGTATATCTTTTCAACAGTTGATTACATTTGCAGTTGATCTATATTGGCCCGAAGGCCCTGTTAATAGCTTCTAAGTAAGAACGAAAAAACGGTAGTGCGATAAAATAACCGGCATATAAGGGAAGTTGAATGTCCAGCCGGTTAATGGCGTGCAGGACAATCGCAGAACTGGCCGGTTTCATACAGCACATAAGGCTGTTTTACTTTAGAAGTACCTAGACCAACTTCAAGTCTCTAAAGACTTCAAACAGCAGAGCTGTCAGCATTAAATGCAGGCTACTCCACTTATTAATCTGTATTAGTCTCGCCCGATTTGACCAAACTTTACCAGCCTATTCCAAGAAAAAAAAATGAGGCTGACAATTTTTTGCTAATTGCTAAACTCCGCTTATTTGTCCAGAAATGCGAGTTTAGATTTTATCCAAAGAGAAAAACGTATAAAGATCCTGAATTTAGTTTAGGAGTCCAAATAAGTGGAGCAAAAGTTGTGCGAAAGAAGAGAGTAAATTTAAACGGAAACTTCTTTTATCTGGCTATTTAAAAGCTCCTACTATGAAACACAAACTAGTGAAGAATGTGAGGTCAAATGTGGGAATCATGGACTTCACAGGTAAGTTGAACCACAAGCCCCAAGAAGTTTTATGTCACAGAATTTTGTTCAAACTTCTGAAACCGTCCACTAAGTTTGGGGAAGCTCTCGTCCCCTAATCCTCCAAAAAGTTTTGATTTATCTCACATTTAGACCGAGCCGTCTAGTATTTAAGACTAGAACTGAAAGAACTCGTTCTAACATATAAGATATTTGCAAAACTCCATTACCTGGGTTCAGATATAACACATTTTCTTTGGTTAGATTTATGTTACGATTGTGAGGTAATTTTGTTGGCTTTTAGCTCGTTTTCTGAAATACATGTGGCAAGTGGTTTCCTGCAGAACTGTCTTCAAGAGGAGGCTGCCCAACGAATTTAACTTTGCTGTCTCTAATGATGCCACAGACTTAATAGTTTGTTGTGCTCTAAATTAAGCGTAAATCAATGCAACAAAAAAGTCCTCCAACTATCGCTGAAAAACAAAGTACGGCAAAAATATCCAGGTTAATACGATACCACTTGGGACGAATCCTAGAACACTTGATGTTTCACCCACAGTAAATCTCTGATGATATTGTGGTTTATCAAGTACTGTACCCAGGATAACGTAACTTATATGGAAGACGACCACTGCTAAGGAAGAAAGATTGTTTGAAGCAGCAGCTGAGCATTTAAGAACTACTAGTAGTCCAAATATGACTCTTAAGAATATAAATAAGTATTGCGCTGTTTATTTGCTCCTTCATCCCTTCATTTGTAAGACAACTCTTCTATCGTTTCCAACAGTTATTTCCACTTAACCAAAATCACATTGTATGCACACAAATGAGAGCGTTCAGTACAGTTTAAGAAACAATTAATTACTATACAGTTGAACGAGCAAAAAAATTTCTGCAATATTTAAACATACTAGAAAATCAGCAGATTTGGAAAAAAAAAAAAAACAGAAAAAAAAGCACTAGAGAAAAAAAAGATGAGGTAAATGATAGCAGACAAAAGACAACCCAAATAATTCACATGCAACAGCAAATCCACAGCAAATATATTATTCATTTAGGGTAAATAAAATGAAAAAAAATCATAACACTACACTTGAGCAATTAGCGTAATGATAAAGCCTACTGTGCCTACTATCGGTGGCGGCAACCTGACCACTCAAAGCTGGAGCAGCGAGGATGGTGATGTTGTTTGGCAGAGAAACCTTGCTGAGAAGGTTAGCAAGACAAGTGAGAAAAGCAAACAGTGACCAGAAGCGATCACTGAACGTTTTTAAGTGAAATCTGCCTGCTTTGACATTCTAAGGTAAAACTATATACATTTTGCTCAATTTCTAGCTGAAAAAATTACTCGTTTATTGTTTTCCAAATGGCCCAAAACTTCTAAATTTCAATAATTCCAAGACTCCCACCAAGGACTTTCGGTTCGGAACTGCAAATACTACCAACAAAATTGAATTATCTGAAAAAGGAACAACGACCAACATCCCCGCCAAATCCAGATAAAAATTTTTGATGTTTCTGTAATAAAAGACCATAAATACATTAATATGACGAGCACATACTCTAGTTAATAATCGTTTTAGAACATCGTTTTTGTATAATAAAGTCTAGGCAATAATGCTTCTCGTTTTTTATTTACAGTACATGTTTTACTGCTTTCCTACCTTGCAGTCTTACTTCTGTTTGTCATCAATAAACTTCTAATCACAATTCATAATCGTAAAAAGCTATTTTTTTTTCGCGACTGTCAAAAAAATTAGTGTATTTACCATCCTAACCTTTGGCTTTTAGCTTCGAATAAAACAGCCTCAGAGATACAAAAACAGGCTAATTTTATCGCGAAAACGAAAAACTTCTGTAATACAGCCACGAATAATTAAACAAGGAATCCATAAACAAGCACAATATAATAAATTGTTAGCAAAAAGTGCACTTAAACTTTCAGGTACCTAAAGGTCATTTTCATAAATCGCTGAACGTTCGTGTGACAAATAAAGATGATTTCTACAAAAACCATTTCCGCAGAAAAATATAAATGCGATCCTAAATTGCTTAGTTTGTAATATCTCTGGGTAAGAAAAGAAAAATTAAACTAAAAAGTACAAAATGTTAGTGCGCAGTTAAAACTTCAAATGAATTCGCTTTCGCTCGCTGACAACTTTATTGAAAAAAAAATTACTGCTGGAACTTACCAAACTTTTTCAACAAAATATAAGTTTCAAAACAGAGAAACTGATAAAATTTTTCAAGCAATATTTTCTTTGAAGGCACCTAATACCGTTCGTTTACTACGATGTTCCTGCATAACAGTGCCATATCACTAATTTAGGCAATGTGATTCAGAGACTAAAAAAACCTAGAACATAAGACTTTGAACTGTCCAATCCACTTCTACAGAATGTCACCCTTCTCAGTGTCTCCTGGCCTTCCTAGAGCAAGAATACGTTTCTGACGAACAAGTAGCAGAAAAAGAAGTTTCAGCAGTTCAACAGTTTTGACTTTCAAACTTCTGTTATTATAAAAAATTGTTTTTGCAAAAAAGTTTGCATCCCTGGCGAATATTCAGAATAATAACGTTTTCCTTGCTTAAAATTATATTCATTAAAAATTTTGTTTGCGCCGCTAGCGCTTCACACTTTCTAACCCTCAAAATAACCCAAATAACTTACAAACATGCATAAAAAAAATAAAATTCAAGCGTAGAAAATGCTAAATCATAACTGTTGAGACCTTTCATTGCAACCGCTTTTCACCTGAGTTACAAAACCAGCGAGCTTAATTTCTCCTCTACTACTGTCGTCAGTACACGACTAATTGCAGTCAAAGAACAATAAAGGAAACATCCCAATTAAACAACCGATAACCAGGCCAAGAGCACGAGCTGTATTCCCAACTGTTCTTGCACACGAAGACTCTAACTGCAATTGGAACCGTATTAAACGATTTAGTGGAAATAAAAGATAATCAACACCAAAAGAGTATAGTTTTGGAATTTTAAGAACCTGTTCGGCAGTAAGAACAGGATGCTTTATGCCTGCTTTTGAAACAAGGGATTCAACGTAATGTGCAAGCCCTATGCCACCAACGTCAGACACTATATTACCAAGAGCGGCAGCCGCCATTGTTGAGATTGCAAGCCATGCTCCTAAAGTCTAAATAGAAGAAAAAACCTGTGGCTTTTACCTCAACAAAAAAGATGGATTAATGCATTTTATTGAAGAAAAAAACTTTTTCGTTTGAAAAAACGGTATGATATAATGAAGCACCCATTAAGAGCACTAATGCTATGATAAAAAGAAGTCCCCAGTAGATAGAACAAGAATTTATTAAGGTTACCTACTAGTCCTGTATTTATGAAAAAAATGTACCCATAAAATCACAAGCTAAGAAAACGTCCCCAATCAAAAAAATTTACTTCTTACCAAATTCTTATACTACTATTACTAGATACTTAAAATAAATCAGTAAAATAAAATTTACTTTTTGCAACTTTATACTTCTCAGTAACAGTACTCGAAAAGAATTCAATAAATTCATGCTGCAACTGGCAAGATAATGAGATTTTCCGAAAAGTTTAAAGTAAAAAACTGATATCTTACCAACTCGATATACTCCCCAGTGAAGATCATAATCATGTTATCAAGTATACCAAAACCAATGAAAGGAGCCAAGTTTACTGCGAAAAGTTGTCTAATTTGTTGTTTCGTCAGTGGAACTAAAACACAGCTGAGAATTATTGCTTTCAAATATAAAGAAAATGACAATTATAAAACAAAAAAAAATTAACATCTATAAAGCGAAGCAGCAAAAATAACCGCTCTGAATTGGATAAGTAATTACCCGAATCTTTATTAGTCTCGACAACATTTTCCTGAGAAACTTCTTCCAATGCTTTAAGAAGAAGAGACCTTTCTGCTGGGCGCAATTGGTTTACCAAAGCACTAGCTTTTTCATCACTTTCAATTTTCAGTCTAGGAAGCTGTTTATAGGCTCCTCAAAAGTGATATAATTTTAAGAGATCAAACAACAGATGTAACTCATTGGAAAAATCAAAACTAACTTAAAAAACTAGTTTTTTATGACGGAAAAGTGCTGTACAGCTAGAAATCGAATAAACTTTTTTGAAAAATGCAAACCTGTGCAGCTAGACCTCACTTGCTTCATCCTGCCGATGACCGGCTCATAGAGTTCTGGAATCTTTGTGAGGCCACGGCAACGGAAGAACACACTCGCCATACCTCACTCTAAAAAATAATAGATCTTAAAAAAAAATTGTCGTGCAAACTACTGCACGACGACTGTTTACACCAGACCAAAGCAAATGAATTAACAAGGCAGGAAAGCAGCGAATAAACTCACAAAAACAATAATAATCAAAGCAAAACGGCAATTAACAGTTCATTGTGACTTTACATAAATGGCGAATAAACCTTTATTTATAACAGATCAGACAGATACACGTAATCATTCGTTATGATCAGGAAAAATTATTTATGTGCAATGCTACAGTACCCAATAAAACCAACTGTGACGACATTTTTCACAAGTAGAGCTACTAACTAAAAGATATAATACAAAAATTTTGCTTTTACAGTTATGAGTAATTTCAAAGATGCCATCGCGAAGAGGTGCAAAAACTGCAATCCTTTAAGTTGCAATTTAATATCTGCCATAATTACGGCCACCTCCGCGACCTCCGCGATGTCCCCGACCTCTGTAGCTATACATGTCGTTATCACCATAACCCTGCCCGCTGTACGAACCTTGAAAACTTTGGTAACCATAGTCTTGTTGTCTATAACCACCTTGATATCCACCTCTTTGCTGGCGACGATTAGCTGCTTCGTATTCTTGCATGACCTAAGTAAATGCTGAAGTACTAACGTGTAAATGAAAATGCACAATCTCACCACAAATTTTTTAAAAGAGATTTATAAGAAGAATCAACAACTGACTTATGTATACTCCATTTCCCGATCATTTTTTTAAAATTATTTTAATAGGAAAAATAAAGACTTTTAGAAATTTTTTTCTGAAATCAAGGTTTCATCTGATCCCTCAATCCACAAAGTTGACGAGAACTAAATTAGAATTTCAAGAATATCTGAAAACAACAAAGCCCAGAGATTCACCTCCTTTCTTGAAAATTAAAAATGCCTGAGAAAAATTCTAATCCATAAAATTATTTCTTCAGAAATTCCTACAACCAAACTAGTAAGCAAATGCAAAAATTGAGAACTACTTCACATGCACTATCCTAACATTTTCCCAGTACGAATAGCATAGAAACAAAGCTAAGCACTACAAATAACAATTATTAAGAAAATAAATTATAACTCTAAAGTTAGAAGAGCAGAAAAAAATAAATAGTTACTTTTCTTTCCCTTTCCTAAATCGTGCAGCTAATTATAAGAATCAGCAGTTACATAAAAAACTACCAAAATTTTGGAGCTATTAACAAAACCACTAATTGAAAGTTCAGATTCACATTTTAAAAGTAAAAATCAAAAGAAGACAACTTCTTAATATCCATCAAAATTCATAAGCCTACCTATGGATGACAAAACCAAAAAAAAAAAAAAAAAAAAGTACCTGAACCTCAAAGCCAGCATCGCGAGCGTATCCGCCTTCCTGGCGAAAGTCGCCGCCGCGACGATTGTAGCCACTGTCTCGCCCTCCGCCTAAAGCTAGCAATAAAGTTATAACAACGCGCTCATTGCACTTATTTCAGTTCATGTGGTAAAGGGTTCAAAATATTAGCACGGCCAAAAAATAGCAAAAAAATTATTTTGAATAACTGGAAATGTAATGCAAACAAGCAAGTGAAAAGTAAATTGAGAAGTCTTGTTTCTAAATACTTCTTAAACCTCTTGACTTTATGGCTATCCATAGTAACCAAAGCAGGCTCTGTCAAAAACGAAACCTGTCCAAAAAATAACTTTTGTTAAAAAATTAAAAGCGCTTTTTTTTAATGCACGTCCTTAAAAGCTATCAAACGTTAAAAGCTTCTAAAATGACGAACCCAGACTGCTTATATCACTCACTTTCCTACTAAAGAAAGAAGTAATCACTGAATTAGGTGTAACAGTGGTTGCGATCTTCTGCTCCGCTATCCTCATAGTTTAAAAAATGGCACCCAAATCAAACAAGTTAACATGAAGACCACTACGTGGCAGAAAGTAGAACTGAAGATTTCAAGGCCTCTAAACGATAGATAGACAGATCATACTTAATAAAATTAAGTACACCTCTAGGTACATTTGGAGTCCGGTCTTTCTTCCATGACGGCATTTCTGGCGGTGGAGCTCGAAGTTCGGAAGGGCGTCCTCCTCGATCACCAGGGCGTTCCGCCATCAAAACCTGGAAGAGAGAACTAGCGCACCAAATATCATAACAAAACTACTGTGGCAGAAGAAAATAAAAAACACTGTACTTTATTAAGGCGAGTGGCAGTACGTTCTCTTTGCCTTGAGCTCATAATTTTCTCAACGATTAAAAGATCGGTAGTCGCAGCAAGAAGATCATCCATATGTACATTAGCCGAAATGACTATATTATCTCTTTTCATCCGATAGATGTCAAAAACCTTGTCCTACGAATGCACGTTCCAAACAAT
>UXUI01007396.1:443-10929 GCA_900576705.1 Enterobius vermicularis | reverse complement strand
TTTTTTTTTTTTTTTTTTTTCTTATTTAAGTTGCCTTGTAAAGGAATTCAACGATTTTGTTGTTATGAATCGTTTTCAATCTGAGAGAATAATTTCTTGCCACTTTTTGAGGAGTTATTGATATTGATTCCTCGCCAGCTTGACTTCTACAACAGTTGGTTTTGGCCATATTATTTATCTGTAATCGAATAGTGATATTTTTGAGATCTTGATTACACACGTAGATCTGTGCAGCAGTTTTGCTCAAAATTTATTATTTTATTCTTGAATTCTTATTCTTTGTTCAATCTGCAGATTTAGAAATGTTTCTTGAGAAAAACCTCATTGGATTGAAAATGGATGTCGTGGATCTGACAATTTAGTTGCAATAAATAATGACTGATTTTTAATGAAGGTTTATGGCTTCATTTTTATTGGTACTTATCGGGACTCCTTCCAGTGAAATTATAAAAACGATATAAGCAGGCTTTTAGTCTAAAAGAATTACTAATTCTGGAGGTCTTGACGGGATTGGTTTGATCTTTCATCTGTTATTTCGATATGTATAACTCTCGAGGGGTGAAAAATTTTTTTTTGAGCTTATCTTTTTAAGGTCGGAAATATTGCACCAACGTTTGCTTTCTTTGAAGAAATAGGTTTTTTTTTTCTTAATTTATTTAATAAATTAACTTTTAACATGCAAAGTACTACAAACTATTGTGTTTTTCTATTGGAGCACCCATAAGCCGCATACAGTTTAGAATATGAAAGGCGTGGATTTTCACATAAATTTAGAATAACTCAGTTCTGTACACGGGCATACACAGGCAGCAAAGCAGTAAACTTTCAAAGAAATCCTTGTGGCGCAAAACGTTGAGAAAGTTCTGCAAGATTTAATTCGGCATAGAATTCACCTTTCTGTTTTTTTTCTCTGTTTTGCTCACTTGGGTTTGAATTGTCAATTAATTAGCAAAGTTCAAAAAAAAAAAAAAAATTAAGGCATCAATTTTCAGAAATATGCAGTTTGATGTTAGGTGGTTTTGCTGCTACTCCTTGTATATAATAAGGCTAGGATAAGTTTGAAGCACATAGATCAGCATCTACTGCTCTATCAGCCTCTGACTTGTATTACTTTTTTTTTCTGAGATTACTTGGTCTCTCTAAATATAGTTCTGGTTTGAAAATTATAAGGAATTGGCATACTGTAATATGCTTTAATTTTGTGCTATCTTTCACAGTTTGTATTTACAGAAAACTATTTCTCAATGTTTCATAGTAAAGCTTATGCACATGTTTATTATTTCTTGATTCAATGAACTGTTATTTTTGGTTTTGCATTAAAAGTTTGAGGATTTTTATCACTTATCATTGTATGTGGTTTTGCTGGTTTGGTACTCGCTTTTAGTCAGTAAAACTTCAAATCTGCTTGCGCATATTCGACATGCGTCCTAAAAAATTCCTTTGAAGTGTGTAAATTTGAAAATTTATCTTTTTTGAATGTGGCTACTTTGGTAAGATTATCAAAAAGACAAACATCATCACTCAAAATGGTATTGAGGTTTGTCTTTGATTTGTGCAGAAACTGTCACTTTTTGAACGTTACCTCCCTTAGATGGTGACATTACAGCAATGAACTAGGGAGTACTTTAAATCCGTTTTTTTTTGAATCGGCAAACATTAAATTTTTTGTTATGTTTGTTTACAATTTTGAAAAAAAAAAAAATAAATTCATTTTGCATTTTTATTGGTGTCGCGAAACTTACAGGTTAACAACAGCTTTCGGGTTCTCTACTATCCGTGTTTCAGTTTCTTACGGTAGTGCCTCTGATCTAAGAAACCACCATTCTTTGGGCTAAAAATACGCACAACGCGGTTCCTCGTTAAATTGTCATTTGATCATCTATCAGCGCCTTCTCAGGACCGTTAATTGCATCTGCTGCTGCTGTTGCTGCTGTCGTGAATTTAACTTGGAGTTCCATATCTCCGCCAGTTATTTAAATTTTAGACTGATTTTTTAGATAAGTGAGGTCCTTTGAATTTAGTTTTTTCAAGGTCGCTTCCATGTATTCGAGTTGGTCGGATTTGAGTTTTGAAGTTTGCCTACAGTGTATTTTGTTCAATCCTAGATGAAGTTAAATTTGTAAAAGGTTTTCTTAAACATTTCCTTCAAAAAATAACGCTCGCTTAGCCTGAGTTATCAAGTGATTTCATTTCTTTTGCTGGCATAAATCTTTTTCTTTCGGTTCCATTCTTGGCCAGTTGTCTCCCAATGTCTTCTAAGTGCCTTTTACATGGTATCTTACCGTTGGTTATCTACTGACTCCACAGCTGTAACTTCTGTAGTTGATCTGAAACGATTTCTGTCGGCTGTAATGGGATAGTAAAAATAGGAAATTTGGCAACTTGCCCGGAGCTGAATTTATGGATACAGCTGTTAAGAATGCTGTTCTGCGCTTCGCATGCATTTCTTACGGCAGCTTTACCCGAGGTCGATATAAGGTATGTCTCAGTTGACATATAGAATCAGATCAGGATAAGTTTATGCGTACAACAACGCTTCATAACAAGCATATGTGGTATATTCAGCTGGTTGTTGTATTAAACAACGATTATATTTTCACTTATTTCTGTCTAGTTGTCATTAGAGGATTGTAATGGAGAATATGCGTTTTTCACATTTTTATTTTTCACTGTTTGGTGATAGTAATTGGGCAATTTTCTAGTGCCTGGTACATTTTTAGCTTCAACCCTTCTGAAGTTATTGATTTTATATCTATTAATTTAAGGTTATTGCGGCAGGATTTCCAAAATTGAAGAAAAAAATTGATTTTAAATTTGAAGCTTTTGGTACTAGCTACTGGTTTTGGATGAATCAGTAGGCAGGATAGGAGGAACAGTGGCCTATTCGGTACCATCTATCTGACTGCTCCTTTACAATATCGAAAAAGTTAATTTATTAGCTAAATGAGTTAGAAGTTATTAGGCCACGTCTGGTTTTGAATTACGTGCCGCGATTCTGAATTAGAAAAGTTTTGAAATACATCCCAAAAAAAAAAACATTTTTTGCTCAATTCGTTATTAAAATTTGGAAGACTTGTAGTTTAATTACTACTTTTTCCTAACATTTGTTGCGAGTCTTCAGTTTCAATCAAATAAGTAACCTATCTTGTTTCTGAACACAAACTCTTTAATTTTTCTTCGTTGATGGTCTGCTCTAACGACTTTAATGGATGGTATTCATTGCCTTTTCAATTCGACATTTTTCTGCGGTCTTCTTGCAAAAGAAAACAATACTTTATTAATTTTTCTCAACTTACCCAAGTATGAACTGATAAACAAGTTATTTAGCTTTTGTGAAGTTTAATTTTCTATCTTATCCTTACAACCATTTTTTTTTGTTGATTCTCGTAGACTATAAGTGAAATTTATCAAATTACAGATTGAAGCTAATGGAACATTTAACATCATAATGTTTATGCAACATTATTTTTTTGATAACAGTGTAGCAAAGGGCTAAGCATAAGATAAGTAGTGCAAACTTGTTGGGTTCTTACAAGAAAGCGCCACAATATGAAATAGAATTCAGTTCTTCTAGTTTGCACTCTTAGGCATATAATAATCTTTGATACTCATACTTTGAAGAAGGGAGAAAAAAGTGGATATGAGCAGAATGAAGTGGAGGAGACAAACCGATAAAGTTGCTTGATTAGTGGATTCATGATACTTGGCTTGAGCGAACTGTATGCAATGGAAGAAGCATGATAAAGTACCAATTTTTCAGCTGCTTACTGATGAGCGTCTTGTGATTTGCATATCTTGAAGTTGCTTTTTCCTAAATAAAGATTTGTTGTTTGCTTTCTTAATATTAAGCTTTTTACCTCAACTCTGCTGCACAGTAATTTTTTTCGTCTCTATTTCATTTCGTCATCTTTCACAGTGTTTTTTTGATAATTTTTTCTTTGGATTTTTTTTGGGGGCGTTGACGGAAAAATTAGAACGCGGGGGGGGGGAGTTGAACTCGGTTTAAAACATGCTTTTACTCGGTTCTTTGTAACCCTCACCTCGTTGTTATTTTCGTTTATGTTTTTTGGGTGTGCCGGTAATATACTGTCTTCTTTTATTGACCATGGAAGCGGTCGATGAGGAGCAGCATTCTGGTAAGGGTCAGAGTACGGAACAGGAGCCGGTAACGAGTTTCCGACGTCGCCGAAAAGGTGATGGAAGAAGTTTACGTCTGGAAAAAGCTGCAGTAAGTTGATTATTTTTTATGTTAATTTCTGTCGTGAAACTCAATCTTGGTTGGTTTCTTTTCGTTTCATGTAGATCCGGTCTTATTTCTGAGCTTTGTGATGCCATCCTGTATTATACTTGACCAAAAGAGTAGGATTTATATGTGTTACATTGTCACTTGAAAGAGTTTAGGCCAAACGGAAACGTCAAGAAGCACGACGAAAATTGCGAGAAAAACTGGGAGATGCTGCGCCACCAAAAGAACAACCAAGAACAATAGAAAATCAGAGAGAGTACGACATCACTATGGTAGAGCCTGAGGATCAAGAGGTTTTTGGCAATAATTTTTTTATTTTAAGGGCTTGGAATGGCTTTTGTAACCAGGTTTAAACTTTTTTGAGCTAGTGGGGGAATTCTCCACTACAGTTTTTGTTAGTTAGCTCTTCAAATTATATTGTATTAAGTCGAGAAAAACTGACTTTTTTGCATTTTCAAGGTCATGCACGACGAGGCTAACGACGAAATGAGTTCGTACTTCAATAGAGAAATCCCACCTAAAGTGGTCATAACAACTTCCCCATACGCAAAAGTTGTAAGTAGTACGCGTTTTTCTTTAGTACCTGCAAAGCTTTTTTTTGTCTTGCATATTCTTACTTTGAATTACAAAAATTAAAAAAATTTATTTTTAGAAAACCTTCAAATTTTGTTACGAGTTACAAAAATGCATACCTCACGCGCGTGTTGTCACTAGAAAAGGTCTTGCTCTGAAAAAAGTAGTTAAGCAGGCAATAGCAAATGGTTATACGGATGTAGTCGTTGTACACGAAGATGCGCGTATGCCAAGTAAAGCGAAGTTTGAATTTTTTAAACCTAGTAGTTGCACGTCAAGAAATTAAATTTCTGTTCATAAAATAATTTTTATTTAACGGGAGTGAAGGTTATTTTGCCTTATTCATATCTTAAATTTGAATGTATTGTTTTGTACTTCTTTTTGAAACGTGTTTCAGATGGAATAGTCTTGTGTCACCTGCCTGATGGTCCAACAGCATATTTTAAAATCAACAGTTTTAAACCATCAAAAGAAATAAAGGTCTTTCTTATTGAATAGCTTAATCGTCTTGGATGTTACGGGTAGTCTAAGAAAGTAGGGGAACAAAAAAATTTTGTTTTGCTAGAATAAGGGCTGAAAAGACAGTCGTTTTCTGGTATTACTGCTGTCTTAATGAATACCTGTGATTCTGCAAGTATTAGGCATGTTATTGAAATCTTTGAAGATTCTTGAAGGTTTCCATTGGGGCAGTGTTATTATGTCACTTTTGGTCTCACTCTTTTTTTGAAAGTGAACATTTTAATTGGACTTTTAACTTGTGGTGCAGGTACGAGCAAGGTTCGACCAGATAAGAGTTTATGGGTCTGAAAAAATAAGCTTTTGGCTTAGAGGAAGATTTTAGTGATGAAGCATCGTGGAGGGTTTTTCTACTTAAAAAGTTTACGAAAACTTTTACGCTTGTTTATGGAAATCGTCGTCATGCTATCTAGGAAGAGCTATTCCATTTTAATTTTTGACAGGACTTAATTTTTTTTTGGCAGCTGTCATTTTAATTTTTGTTTCTGACTTCTGTTAGTAAATCTATGTTTTGCAGTTTATTTTAAGTTGCTTTTAGATAGGTGATCTACCATTTAGCTTTGCCTAGAGTCTTATTTGAGAGCTCTGTGACAATGAAAATTTGATTTTTGTCTACAACGTTTAAGACCTAAGTATGCTAGAAAGTTTATGTGAAGTGTAGGCTACCGATCAGGTCATGCAAGAGGTTTATTTTGGCAAGAGTTTCACTGACAGGTTTATTGGCATCTAAAAGTCGTCCAGGATTCTGCAAGGATTTTTTAGTAGGGCTTTTCAATAAGTTTTTTGAAACCGTTTTTTTTCTTAAGATACACAGGCTCATTTTTGCTTGGCACTCCAAAAGTGAATTGAGGAGGCTTCCTAATAAATATTTTTTCTCGCGGACTTAAGGCTATTTAAAAACTGGCTCAATCACGATGACCGTGAGATTTTTTCAAGCTACTGTTTATGTCTATTTTCATGTTTTCAAGAAAAAAGCGTGTTTCCCCGTTACAGAATGTCGGTGAGTCAACGGAACATTTTCCTGAAGTAATACTGAACAACTTCAATACACGTCTTGGGCATACTATTGCTCGTATGTTTGCAAGCCTTTTCCCTTACGATCCGATGTTTAAAGGACGGCGAGTTGTGACTTTCCACAATCAGCGAGATTACATATTTTTTAGGCACCATAGGTATTCTTTATGCTTTGATTTGTCGAAAAAAGATTTAGACATATTCCTCCATTTTCTGCTACCGCTGCTTTTGTCTTCTTTGCAGATATGAATTCAAAAAGGATGGAGAGAAGGCTGCGTTACAGGAATTAGGACCACGTTTTACTTTACGTCTGAAATGGCTGCAAAATGGTGTATTTAATTCACGGTCGGGAGAGTATGAGTGGGTCTTGAAGGTACGCTTGCATAATTTCATATCTGGAAATTTTATATCTTATCGTTTTATTTTTTGGTTAAAGTTGCACATCTGTTGGAGCTATGCTTGCTGAATGAAAACGCCTCAGTATGTTAGAATCGTAGAACACTAATTTTTTAGATTCTTATGAAGTTTTTGGCAATTACAGTAGAAGAAGATACAGTTTTGCATAGATGTTTTAATAGTTTTTCTAGTATTTGTAAATTTATAAAGAGGCTCTACTTGTATCTTATTAGGTTTGAGGGTGTAAACTGTATGTTTATTCAAACTCATTTTTAAGCTATTTTGAATTGCAGAGGCATGAAATGGAAACGAGTAGACGGCGTTTTTTCTTGTAGCGCGGTTTATATATTGTCGTAATTTTTATGAGCGATTCTGGATGGTTTTTTGTCAAGAGACTATTGTTTTCGACGGCTCTCGTCGTTTTTTACCTCAAAACTTCAGATTTTTATGCTTACTGGTTGTTGTGTTTTGTACTTTTTGTGTTATTGTTATAGATGGCTCTCCTTAAATTTTCTTCATTTCTGCTTATTTTCTTTGTTATTTTGACATTGAGCTTGTTGCTTACGACGTTTAATGCTCAGTTTGTTTCCGTTTAGCTGTACTTTTTTTTGTACTTGATTGGCAATTAATATGCTTCTAAGTTGAAGCTTTTTGGCTCTAATTTTTTATGGTCAAACACGTACAAACTGCTAGAATAAACTCTTTATCAATAGAAAATGCTGTTGGAGAATTGCTAATGGATGGTAGTATTCGTAATGAATGTTTTATTTCTTATTTTAAGTAAGATTTTTTCTTCCACTTGCTGATGCGTTTACGTTATTGGTGGTGAGCGGTTAGAAATTTTAGCTTTTGTGTTGGGTTATAACTATTGAATTTTTTAAGGCTGGTCGGAAGTAGTTTTAGTACGCCATGGCTGGACGTACTCGAATGCCAGGGTCTTTTTCGTCTCAAAACTTGCGACATCCCAGTGGTAATTTTAAACCATTGTCAGAAACTATGAGAAACAATTTTTAGTCGGTAATTTTTGTGATTTCCCAAAAGCTGCATTTTAAGGTAACTTTGCGTCGCGACGCTTAGCTTCCGGTAGTCAGCTGAAATATTTTATGAAAAGTTTTTATGGTGGGTGTTCGACAGCAGCACTATTTGTTTTGAAAAAGCTTTTCATTTCTTTAATTTTGAAGGCTTCTAAATCATACTGCCGTGTTTTGCATGACCAGCGTATTTATGACATTTTATGGGCGCGTTCCCTTGCTCTCTATCGAACATAGTACGTGTATTTGATGTTTGCTGGATACCTTTAGTTGATTAGGCTGAGAGTGACACTGAGCTGTTTCGCTTTCATTGGCTAGTTAAGCGGAAATATAGTTCTCAAGTAGCATATGTTTCTTCTAACCTGTGGATTCTCTTATTTCAGTTTAACTACACTGTTCATTTTACACAATTCAGAAACTTATACTTTAGTTAGAAATGCTGATTTCTTTCACTCTAGCCCTAATGGGACCGTAATTTTTGAAGCAGAGGAATCACTTTTGGTTTTTAGTCAGCCCTACGTCAGTCTCGCAATCAACGTCGGCTGCCGTGTTAACATCTCCAGCTCGCCGTGGCTTTTTCTCAATGATTTTCAACAGGCACAAAGAAGAAGTCAAGAGTTATGTTAGCAGGTGTCTGTTTTTTTGAAAACATTAAAAAATACATTGACTATATAGGTGATTTTGAAAGAGAATTATGAGCGATTACAGTTGTGGTTTGGATATTTTTTTTCGAAATCACTTGATCATGGTTGTTGGTAGATAGTTTTTTACATTGCATTTTACTATAACGTTATTTAGAGAACGTAAGTTAAACCCTAAGTTGTTGGTCTATGTAACAGTGTTGTAGTCTGACGCACTTAATAGTTCAGCGGTCTAGCACTTTCATTACTTGAAGAGGGGTAAATGTCTGGGCGTTTTGCTCCTCTGCGAATCTTCTATTGAACTTTAAGGATATTTTGACCAAGGTTTTTAGCGAGGGTTCTATCACACACCAAGCATGGCAAGAGATGGGACGCCAAAGCTCTTTAAGGACTCGTCTCGGGGCTATCGAACAATTACGAAACGTGAGTTCTTTTTCATAATAGTGTTTACAAAATTTATCAATATTTGTTAGCTTTAAGTCGCACTCTCTTTTAGCTTGTTCGCGCTCGCAGATTACAAGTGAGCACTCTGGAGGCAATATTTAATGAGACCCGGGACCTTTTAGAAAGCGGCCAAGAAGGTGAAGAACCAGTTTTGAGGATGCTGATATCACTAACTGAGTCTCAGATCGAGCAGATAGGTCTGGCCTTGAGGGACACATTCTTTAAAGTTAGATTTTACTTTTTTTTAAATATCAGTTTAAAGTGCTTTTAAGAGTGAAGATTAAAAGTGCAATTCAATTTGGATTAGATGATCAAATGCTAGTTTTTGTTTCAAAAGTTAGAAGTTGAAACTTTGGCGCATTTTATTTCAGGAAATATCTCGGTTAGGTTTGACAGATTTAAGTTTGGAGTGGTTGATCGCACTAACAAAAAACGGTGAAAAAGTACTCGGATTTGAATACAAAATTGCATCACTTTTAAAGAAGTGGATAGATATTGTATTAGATAGATCTGTCTCTGATCATCCCCAAGCAACTTGCATTCTGCAGTTTGCTCAGCAACTTGTCAGGTTTCCAGAGACTAACGATTATCATGTTTAAACTCTTCTTGAAGAACGTTGTTTTCTTAGAAATGATCACTTTTTTGGTCGCTGCAGTCGGTAATCTGCTTGTTAAAACAATAGTTATTACCTATTAAAAGTTTTTGCATTTTCTGAAGATCATGATAGTTGTCATCCCTAATTATATTTAAATTTCTTATATTGATTTTTTAAGGTGGAATGCTGGCTTCCTTCAAGAACAGAGCTTGGATGAAATAACTCACAAAGTTTGCGAACGACTGTACTTTAAGACTGACCATTTTACACACGAATGTTTGTTGCTGTTAAGCACCATTCTCAAATTTGGGTAAATGCTCTTCATTATTTTTTGAGCTGTTTGAAAACTTTCATTATTTCTTACAGCTGTCTTGCCCTCCTTTTTTTCATCTTGGTGAGAAATATGAGAAGCATTTTCCATGTTGCTATCTAATAAGGGTTAGAGAAAAATCCTTCGCAAGCTTACTTACAACAAACTTTTAAGGCATATTCCTGATAAGAAAATTATTACACTAGTAACAACACTCTGTTCGTTAGTAAACCGGAGCGAGGCCGGGAAGGATGCGTGGTTGTTAATGCGAGATTTACTACTGTCTAGGTCTGGGCACCGGACGCTAGTTTTGTTGATTAAGATAATAGGCAACAGCAGAAATTATGGTGATCAAGAAATTGTAGTCGGATCTGTCTCTATAGTAACAGTAGCGTTATGGGGAAGCCAGGTGACATTCTTTATGCTTTTTTTCATATCAATTACTGTCACTGTCCTTCTTTCCTAATTCCATGAATCATTTCTTCCATTTATATTGAAACTTAGAGGGTGGAAACTCTGAGATGTCAACCCACAGCGGTTCTTCCTGCTATGACGATGGGTATGGAGTCCAGTCCTCGTGTAATGAAAGAGATTTTTATATCGGTGAAGCGTTTACTGACTAAATATGGCAGGAACTTACAACAGCTGAGCTGGCACTCAGTAATTCAGTTGTTAAACAGAGCATTGGTTCTTTGCAAACAGGTTGGGTTAAAATAGGCG
>UXUI01007395.1:30242-43112 GCA_900576705.1 Enterobius vermicularis | reverse complement strand
GGGGGGGGGGGGGGGGGGGGGAAGGAGAGGAGAGAAAGGAAAAAAAAAAAATGAGCAGGAAATCCGGGAAGTGTAATGAAGTTTTTGGTGAACAAATGCTAAATGTGGGTGGGCGCATGCAGTCAAATCCAACGACTGCGAGTGAACGATTACAGGTTAATACCTGTTGGCATTTTGCCATCCCGGGAACCTTTCTTCCCTTTTCCCAGTGGATTTCTGCCGGATCTGTGCAGCAAAGATCACTGGTTGACAGCAGAAAAGCAGCAACATATTCATAAAAGTTTAAAATGTAAGAAAACATTTTTGGTTTAAGAAGACTTGACTTAATTTGCTTTTATTCTAATTGTTTTTGTCTTTTTCCCTTCACTTTTTTTTTTCTTGTTGACAGTTATATATATATATATTTTTTTTTATTTTTAGTTTTGTTCCATTAGTTTTTGTCAAAAAAAAAAAAAAAATTTCCTATTTTGATGTTTACTTACTTCATATAGAAAACTGGCAGTTTGCAGTATTTACTGATTTTTGATTTCACTTTGTTTACTCCAAATTTTTTCTTTTTCGTCTTTCTTAAACATTAGTCTAATTATGGCACCTAATTTAGGCTTATCAAAAAAGATTTCCAACATGTCCTCAGATTCCAATATTTGTTGGTTCGGAAATAACAAGTGAATATCATTCGGATGATGGAGCAATAGAAGTTATTGAACGCAAATGTCAATTAAATGTTGATGCACCATATTTGGTTAAAAAAGTTTGTTTTTTTATTAAATTTATTGAGTACTAATGCTCTTTTTTTTTTGACGGTTTTTTTGATCCTAGGTAATTTGCTACTTCAGTTAAATCTTTCTTTTAACTGCGTTGAGATTTAAAAATATTAGTACTGGCAAACAGTAAAACATCGCTTGTTTAATTCCGAGATACGCGAATATGAGATGATAACGATGCAAAAAAATATACGTTTTCCTTAAGATCAGGTTTTAGCCCGTTTTCTAGAATGTTACAAGGAGTCGTGAGCGTTTTAGAGCAGCTAATCAGATTTCATTGAACTACATAGTCAACTGATTTAATTCTCAGCCTTTTAAAGTCATTTGATTTAACTCCCAGCTTTTTAAAATTTTTAGTTTTCTTTTGGCTTACAGACACCGAGAGAGGGGAAGCTGGATGGAGTAGGGAAGTTATTGATCTTACCAAAAAAATTTAATAAGCCTTGACACGTCACTTTTTACTGACGCTTTACCACAATTATAAAAGTGGTTTTGCATTTTCATGGTTTTAATTTCTTCCTTACTTTAGATAGCTGGAGTTGAATACGTTTATTTTACACAAAAAAATTCTCTTGATCGACGGAAAAGAACTCTTCTGATTGAAGCAACGAATATTTCTTTTGTAAGCAGAATTGTTGTTAAGGAAGAATGTCACTATTATGTAAGTTCATTACTTTATTTGATAGATTATTTCTTAGGTAAATTAAAACTACGTGCTTCTATTTTTAACATCAGTTTTATTACAGAGTCGTTGAGTTTTCCTGTTTCCCGTTAATGAGGAAACCACTGGTTGAGAAAACTTTGTTAAAAACTGATCACGACTTATTTCATTGCTCAACATTCTGATTTGCTGATGGTTTTTAAGAATGAATAGTCTTTTATGATATTCAAGACAATTCTTGTGTTGAGAAAAAAGTTGTCTATATTCAGGGAATCGCGCATTCTCTAGAATTTTACAGATTGAGTAAATTTTTAATTATCTTCTAATGGTTTGTATTTAGGTTTACCCTGAAAACAAAGAGTGGACTTGTTTTGAACAAAGTGCATCATTGGATGTTAAGGCTTTTTTTGGTTTTGAATCTACAGTGGAAAAGTTGGCAGTGAAACAGTACGCCGCGAATTTGGCTAAAGTTGGTTTTTTATTCTATTTGATTTTTTTCTTTCAAAGTCAGATTAGAGCTTTGTTTTTTTTTTTTCAACAATAACAATTAAAGAGTTGTTTGATTACTTTTCAACAAGGTTTAGTTTTTTGTAGTGTTGATTAACAAATGATTCTTCAGGCTCAATTGGAACTTTTAAATCTTGTTAGAAAAATGCGAAAATACTTTTTTTTAAAAAAATTTTGCGGAACTTTTTTTTCAAGAAAACTTTTTGGATTTGTGCCATTTGACTTGCGGCGGAATATTTTATTACTTTTTGTATGGTGCAAGAGTAGAATGTGTCATAGTTGGCAGTGGAGTGTCACCATGTTCAGCTTCATTATAACGGTGGATGACTTAATAAACGGTTTAGGGAAAAGAAGTACTTGAGTATTTCATTGACGAGCTCCTGAAGAGTGGTATCACTTACATACCGCCATTTGAAGATTCTTCGGAGTCGGTAACTGACTCTGCTATTGATGTTTCAAGAGTTCCTGAAGAAGAAGAGAAAGAAAAGGAGAAAGCTAATGAACGACGGCGGCGTCCGTCAATTATTGTCACATCACTTCAGGAGGCGGAATCTGCTTCATTTGATGACCGTGAGTCGTTTTTTTTTTAATTTTTTATTTTTTTAATTTATTTTTTTTTGAACCAGAAATTAAGTTCTGAACATATTTATGTATTTTCTGCAGCATTGAGGTTTTCATTTTTACTTTAGTCAAAAACAAATTTTTTTATCTAGCCAAAATAGCCTAGAGTTAAGTGCTATTATGTTAATGCTATCTTTATTAGCGGGGCTTATTTGGTTATTATCTCTAGAATCAGCTTTGATCATTTTCCTTTTCTTTATTTTTCTTTATTTTTTTCTTTTTCTTTACACACTTATATGAAAAATTAATGAGAGAAAGTGACTGATTTCTTATAATTTGAATTCTCATTATAGAGACTGTACTTACTTGGGTAGCCAAAAAAGTTACAGGGTTTCCAACGTGTTTTGAGTTTACGACAAAGCAGTACTGAGGTTGTTAGTTCTTAAGTATAAACTAGTAATTTGATTAATTTGTGCAGCGTAGAAGCAGATGTGTTTGATTTGGCGCTTTGTAGAACTTGAAAACGAAGAGTGTTGTGAGACTGTCTTGAGTAATATACCCGTATAATTTGTTTTGTCGGACTTGTCTGTTCTGTCTTTTTCATGGGTTTTTTTCTCTATGATCATCACTCTGTTCTCGTTCTTTGAAAAATTCAGTTGAGACTTGAGCGTGGTGAAATATCGCATCTTTGTCTGTTTTCTTCATACCATCATTAACTGTTCTGCTCTTTTCAAAGAAAAAATGGGTTGAGTGGGTTTATAAATTAGTTTTTTTAGAATGCAAATTTCTCTTATACAGTTATTATTGTGATCTATTTAAAGGAACTTTAGTTAGAGGTGAAGAAAAATGAGATTTTTTTAGTTGAAATATTTATAAAAGTAGTTCTACCTAAATATGCGAAAAAAATACTGATTTCTTCATTATTTGCACTGAGATTGCGAAGAGTTGGATGTACTTACACTAGTTGCTGATGCTCTATTGGATATACAGAATGTCTGTAGCTTTCTGGGACCAGTTGGTTATTGTTTTCATTGGAGATCTGGTAAGAGAGAGCCAAAGCGAAGAAAACGGGCAGCGGCTAGATTGGAGAAGATAAGTACTGCTTAGAAATTTTAGTATTTACATTGCGAGATCGTACGCGCATTTCTCACACAGCATAATGGCATCTATCTTTAACTTCTTCGTCATCATCTTCCTTGTCTTCTTCTTCATCTTTGCCAACACTTAACAGTGTGTTGTAGCGCCTGAATTCTATTATTTGCATATTCTCTGCAACAAATATGCTCGAAAATGGTTGAGTTCTGAAAAAATTTGAAAGATTTTATCTACATGACATTTGCTGAATTATACTGTATAATTGAAATCTGTATTTGGTTGTCTTTGGTAGAAGCATATACAGCAAAAGCTTAGCTTACAAATATATTGGTTTTTCTTTATTGCTATTGTCTAAATCGCTATTTTAAAAACAGATTTGTGCTTTAATCTGTTGAACCCAGGTTATCTCACGACACAGTTGTTTTCAACGTTCTTAATTAATAGCATATGTCTTGTGAAGGCGTGTGTTTTCATAAAGGAAAAATCCACTGAAATAACAACGGTTATATTAACAGCGACTGAATTACCCTTACTTTTTTTGTCTGGGACGATTAGTCTGTAGGGATCTATGCTGGCAAAACGTTATGATAAAAATGGCAAAAAACGCCGTTCAGTACGTTTTCTTGTAGCTGAAGCAAAGCTTGAAGCTGAATATATTAGACGATTTCTCGGACAGTTAACTGCGTTAGAGGAAAGTCGGTTGTGCGAATTTAAATATGGTCTTCAAAATACCCATAAGGTAAGCGTCGTTTTTCTTTTTTTTTTTGTTGTTTTTGCGAAATATGTTAGTATTTTCGTACTTCACGTAAGATTTTAAGCAACTTATTTTTTTGTCACGCATTCGCCTTATTGCTTTGCTGACGTCCGAATTGTTACACTTAATGATGAGCCTCTTCATTTTTTTTACAATACAGCGAGATTTTCTTAATTGATTATTTTCTTTTCTCTTTTTTTTTCGAAAAAACTGCTCTAATTTTTAGTGTCTAGCTAATTACGAATAAAGTTAGAATTGAAAGTGAACTAAGGTGATGTCTAACTTTATTTGGAATTTTGACTATTGATTCAGGTGAGGAGAAAACAGAAAAAAAAGCTAACAAATCATTACTGAGAAGAAAGCCAGCCTTTTTTCTATGCTTGGGAATATTCATATGGCTTTTAATTGTGCTTTGATTAGTCGGTATTTTTTCTGTTCTTTTCACTGTTTATTTGATTTATTTTTATACTAAAGGGAAAGTTACCGAACGATGCACATTTGCTGCGATTTTTGCGCGCTCGTGATTTTGATGTTCCTCGTGCTACCGAAATGATACAAAAAAGTTTGTTGTGGCGAAAAAAGTACAATGTCGACAAGATTTTACAAGAATTTGAGCCACCCCCTGTCCTGTTGCAGTTCTTTCCCGGTTGTTGGCATCACTCTGATAACAAGAACAGGTACAGCTCAGTGTATTTATTATTTTTTCTGCTTATAATCTTTGTAAATGCTATTGTGTAAAGCATGTCAATGCTAAAAAAATTATTATCTGGCAGGGGAAGACCGATTTAATCGTTGTTGTTGAAGTTAAAATTGTTAGTTTTTTTTACATCATGTCTTTTGATGCAAATGCGCTAACCTTATTTGGAAACAAGCTTAGAAGCCCTTTTTCTTTTTGTCTTTTTACTTGTAGTCGTTGTTTTTTACTGTCATCTAAAGGTATAGTTTAAATGAAGTATTAGTTCTTAGCAGTAACTGGTTCCGAGTATCTGTATTTTTAGGCCGTTGTATGTTCTTCGGTTGGGTCAGTTAGATACAAAAGGTCTTTTACGGGCCGTTGGTGTAGAAACAATTGTAAAGTTTGTATTGACAATCATCGAACAAGGTCTTTTAAAAACAGCAGAGGCTACGAAACTTCTAGGAATGCCCATAAGGTCGGCCTTTTTTATTCTCCTTATTTATTTTTCTTTAAACCTTACCATTATCTCATGGATGCTCTTTTCTTACTATTATTCTTCTAGTACTTGGACTTTACTTGTGGATCTAGAGGGCTTAAGCATGCGTCATTTGTGGCGTCCTGGAATACAAGCTCTTTTACGCATAATCGAAATTGCTGAGGCGCATTATCCAGAAACTCTTGGCTTAGTTCTTATCGCTCGGGCACCCCGTGTCTTTCCAGTCTTATGGACTTTAATTTCACCTTTTATTGATGAGAATACACGGAAAAAGTTTATGATCAATGCAGGAGAATCAGTAATAAGTGAGCTTAAGAAGTACATGGACGAACAGTATATTCCAGAATTTCTTGGCGGAACTTGCTTCTGCCTCGCGCCTCCTGGTGGTCATGTCCCTAAAAATCAATATCATCCAGTTACAGAGGTTTTCTTATTAAACTTAGTATTTCCCGTGACTTTGAAAACGTTTTTGTTTTTATTAAGATACGATGTGTTGGATCTTTTTAAATAAAGGTATCACAAATCTCTCCTAGAAGATAAAGTTGTTTGTTTTCTGTATTTTATTACTACGCCTATTTAGGACATAACTGACGACGTGCTTTCATCAACTTATCAGACTGCTACCATAATAAAGGGTGCACCTCACGAAATTAGCATTCCTGTTCATAGTAAAGGATGTGTTCTTACCTGGGATTTTGATGTTATAAAGGTCAGTTGTGGCAATTTTCTGACATTCGGTTTAGCTAAGTTATGTTAACGTTAGATGTTTTTTTTTCTTGAATTTTGAGTTTCTAATCATTCTTTTTTGAATTTACTTCAGTCTTGTTTTTATTCTTCTCTGCAGATAGAGTTTTTAAGGGCGAGTGCGAATTTTTAATTTTATATACGCCGAAGTTATTAGAACCTGCTGTAACCCAACAATCGGCTTCTTTGTTATCACCAGTGGAAAGAGTAACTGCAGCAATTAGTAGTTCGCCTCCTGCAACTTCAGTACTTTCCGATTCAAAATTGGTTCCTAATGTTGATCTCATGTTAGCCACTTTTTTTTGGTTTGAGATGACTAAATTTTGTCTGTTTCGTTGCGCAGTCTGACGTATTGAACAATTTTCTAAGTTTTCTAAGTTTTAGTAAGGAAGAAAAACCTGTCCAGTTTGCGGATGGAGACTCGATGCAAGGTTCACATTACTGTTCGAAGGTTGGGACATATATCTTACAGTGGCGTTATCCGGAACCTTCGAATAATCAGTCTTTCGATTTTTCTCTTTCACACCATAAGTGCAAATTGATGTATTATTATGAACTTCTTGATTCAGCTGGCTTTAAGTAAGTTTCAAGTGATTTTACAGCTGATGAAATAAGTTTTAGATCCTTGTTAAAAGATTTGGAGGAATTATTTAAAGATTTGTTTTTTCAACATCGGTATGATAATTTGAGAAGAACCGTGTACTTTTGAATTTTTTCTTTTCAGAGGATCTGTCGCATCCTTGGAAAGCTGTAGATCATCATTTTCGTCCTTGGCAGCAGCAGCTTCATCCAATCCGAATACGCCAATTACTTCAAAGAAAAACCCTTGATTTAGGGTATATTTTATTTTCATCATAACTAATAGTATTAAGCAAAGTGGGTATGTCAGTCACTGATTTTACTACGACAGTTTTTTTATAGTGATATGAAGTGCTTTTAAGAATTTTAATGCTTCACGTCCTTGTCGAAACTTGGTCGTTATCAGCCATCTCTGTCGCTCTTGCTAATTTCATCAATTACCTGTTATAAAGAGGGACTCTTAGCTGGTGTACTCACATGTACTACATTAGTACGTAGGGCCCTCTTTAATTGTGCTATTTTTCCTGTCCTTCTGTGATAGCTAATATGTGAGCCGTAGCCCTACTGAAAGTAGTTTCTACAGACGTTCTTTGAATTTTCGCAGGATTTGGCAATTCGTAGTCGTCAGTTTTACTGAAGTTTTTGTTTCCAATAGGAAATCTCCTTATTATTTTTTTTTTTGTACCGGTTGGAAATTTTTGCCTAATTACTAATTTTTGTCTGTTTTCGGGTACAGTGTTTATTTTTTCCTTTCTTCTGTTTAGATTTTTATAATTGATAATTTTTGCACAACATTCTGTTTTTCTTTTTTACTTTTTTATTTATTAGTTTTTCGAATAAGTGTGTTTCATTATAGATAAATGCATAAGTTTGATTAGTTTTGATCAATTTTGATGATGCATATAGGTGTCTGGGAATTGGTAAAATGTAGTTTTGAAATTTGTTCAGTAAGTATTAGAGTAGGGAGGAAAAGAAGACTTGTTTGAATTTTCTTTATTTAGTCTATTGATATATAGTGAATTAATTAATTAATAATGTTCAGCAGTTGTTTTAGGTACGTGAAATGTGATATATAATATGTGAAAATGTTGCTGTATTTAATGAACAGATTTCCTCTTTTTTTTATTACTTTTATTAAATTTATTGTTGAGAATTGAATGTGAAGAGAAGATATATGTATAACTGTATATCTTCGTCTTGATGGCATCTACCGCTCTGAAAGACGAATAAAAATTACACTGTGAGAAGGAGGAGCAAAGGACAGGGAAAAAACAAAGCTTATGGATTTGTTTATGAAAGGTTCAGTTTTCTTTTTTTGGAAAAAGTGTTTACTGGCATAGTCTCTCCTGAGTGATCGATTCTGTGGCATCTAGGAAGAAAAGAATATATAATGAGGTTTCTCTGGTTTTAAGTACACGAGGGTAAGGTAAAGTACTTTAATAAGTAGAACTATGCCAATAATAGACGTTCTACGATGAGTAGGACAATTAATAGTATTTAAAGTTCGGATCACATTGTGTCAAGACGAACTTTTTTTTTCGTTTTTTTTGGAGTGAGATAAATGGGAATTTACAAAAATGAAAGGAAGAGGAAGATCGGGAAGAAGACTACAGATACGTTAGGTTGGTACCCGAAAGGAAGAGAAAAAAATGAGAGATTTATTTTGAGCAGTAGCCGAAGCGAAGACTGCTAAAGATCCCAGCTGAAAAGATGATGTTTAATAAGCATATCTCGAACGCCTTCTTTCAATGGAGCATCGCGAGAACCTCGAGTTGATGCCGAACGCTGTAAACTTGATATGTTCATCAGGAACTTTGTGCAGTAAAGTGGTATTTTTATAGTGCCGGTCCAACTTGGGCCTAATTTTTTTTTTTTTTTTTTTTTTTTTGCAAAACCACTTAACGGCTATTGTTGTTAAATTTGTGCTTGCAAACATTGAGCTTCCTTTGGAATTTTGTTTGTTCTCAAAGCGGTGGATGGCGGGTGCTGTTATTCGATTACAGTGAGCTGAATTCAGGCTAATAATGATAATATATCAATGTGAAAACACGGCGTTTGGAAAACCGCTTCATCGGTCACTTATTTCATAATTTTTTCATTATGCAAGCTATTTTTTTATCTTTGCAAAATCTTTTTTCTGTTCAACCTTTACTGCCTCGCAAATATTGGGATATGTTAGTTAGATCCGGTTTATAAAGTATTTTAATCTCGATCAGATGACGAATTTGTAAAGTGTGCGGCAATAATAACTGAAAGTAAACTTACCAGTTTTTGTATGTTGTTACTCTTCTTGGCTTTTGGATTAACCATCACTTCGAAATCCGGATTCAAGTTGAAGCAAAATTGTGAAAGAAGTTTCAGTTCGCATTTTATCTGTAAAACAAGTGTTGCTGACAAGATGCGATGGTATAGTTAAAGAGTGGCTTGATTACCAGTTATACTTAGTGTAACCTGGAAGTTCAATTCTAGCTAAAAGATATGCTTAGTGGGAAGAAGCATTACTGGGAAATATCATACAGATAGCTTTACCGAAATATTCTTCAAAGTTCCACATTAAAAGACCAGGGCTATTTTGAACACCAACAATCTAACTTTCCTCCCCAATTAAATTCCTGATTATCAACATTTTTCTGAATTTGGCACTCATTCAAGTAATCATGCCTTTTGCCTCAGATTACCTTTTATAGAAGTGATAAGCGATCACTTAAAGTTTGTATTCAGAGAAGTACATTGGGTACTGCAAACAGACAGAATTTAGCTAGTTTATGGCATAAGTACTGTTATCCAACTGCGCGGTTACCAAATTTTAACTGTGTCATACTTCCACTAAGCTGAAGCCTGATACAGTTATTTTTTGTTATAGTCAATCTATTTACCTTTAAAGATTTGAAGAACTTGCAGTTTTAGTTGAGAAAGCTTTATGGCCTTAATGCACCCGCTATTACCAGCAAGGCATTTCATCGCAAGATTTATTCGCCATCATAAAGGCTAAGGATTATGAAAAAAAATTGCAGCGAAACTTTTTTGGTGGCATAAATTATTTTCTTAAACCAATGTTTAAAGTCAAGCTGTTGATTGGGTTTTTTCTTTTTACTCCCCGTTGAATAGTTCTTTATTAGAAATATAGTAGAAGTATAATGTATAACAGTAGTTTAATATTTCCTTTTTTTCTATCCTGAGTGAAAATTACTGGAACCGTTCAGCATACTGAAAGCCATCACTTTGAGTGAAATTTCAGTAAAAAGTGACTACCGATATACTGCAACTATGATCTCACGGCAAAACGCCCAGCGCTACATACGAATTGAGGTAGTTGGAAGGTTTAAACCGCAGAGCAGCTGCTGCGAAATCTTACAGTCAATTAATATTAAGCTTTCTGGTCAATGGGTTCAGAAAAAAACCTCAGTTTGATTTGGTAACATAGCAATACCAACAACACTCAGGTAATTTGCGGAAGTAATTTTTAAAGAAGGTTCAGCTTTTAGCGCTCAACTGGAGTTTATTGATAGGTCACTAAAACGACCAATTTAACCTTCTAGCATTTAAGTGGAAACCTCCAAAATCGGCACTGAACACACTTTTGAAGAAGAGCTCAAATAGGTCAAACGACGCCAGTTTGGCTAATAACTGTGTAAGGCTGAATGCAGATGAGTAACACGTGGGTGCTATCAAACCACAAAAAATGGCTACAGAAACCAAAGTACTTATACACTTTCAGGAACTAAAATTTGAAAATTACTGCAAAACCCCTAACATTAGTTATGATCAGAGACGAAATTGAATCCGAAGAGGATTTCAATTTTGCATTCCCTACTGATCACTTTTCTGACTGACTGAAATGCACAATTGGCCACCCATCGTGAAAGTGACCTAATTTTCCACGTGACACAAGGAAATTTTGCATTTCCATCTGAGAGAACTGAACATAAAGCAATCTGTTGCTACAAAAACATAAAAAAACTGTGTAGAAACTGTGGAATACATCGGAAATAATCAAATGTTTTTAGGGAATGGAATGAACAGGTATAAAACTTCTCAAACAGGATAAAATTTCTACGCCGCTCACCTGTCTCCATATGGGTGACCGTATAAAAGACCACGAATGATAGTACTTGTCTCGAACAATATCTTGATTTGAATTACCACAAAATATGTCAAACCAAAGGTGCAGACATTGCTCGTTAACACCCATAACCATCAGTGACCGCAGTTTACAGTCGGCAGAAGCCCCGACAGCGTTGTGTGTTTCATTGATATGCTCAACACTTCGAAAAAGAAGTTCTTCTGGTGTTAATATCTAGAAAGTTATTATTTAAAAGTTCACTAAATTTTGTTTAATGATATTTTTTCTTAAGGTTCTGTTAAATCTACAAAGTGAATAAGCTTTCAGATATATACTTCTTGTCTAAAATAAATTTTATTTTCAAAAATTCGCTAGAAGAATATTGTTTTCGACTTAAAAATTTTTTTAAGTTTTTTAAAAATCAAAAATTTGTTTATACTTTATGCGAAAAATAAATGCTTATATTACTTTTCCATCCTGATCGAGGCTAAAGGTACTGCAGAGGGTTAACCGTGAGTGTACAGAGCTGTAATGGCTTCGTACAGATCCTTGAGCAATCTCTTCTATAAATTAAAAAAAAGTTGCTGCGAATGTGTTTAATAGACATTGATTATAAAATTTTTGAAATAACTGTATTAATTTATAGATATTTGAATGTTTTAGGACAAAACATTTAATTACAATAACTCGTATTCAAATTTCCATGCGTTAGCATGCAATGGCATACTTACCAATAAAATACCACGGATGGTTGCTAAAATTTAGAACTCGAGACCTTCGTATGCCATGCTCCAGTATGGGCTTTACAGTACTAGACAGTCGTTCACGAATAAGTTCAGTAACTTCTGGATACACTGCCTCATCGCCGTAAATTGTATAGTTTTTACCCCTTTCATCCACCACCTACAAAATGGGATTAAATGAAATTGATAGACTTATCTTATACCTAAATACTGAAAACCTTGAAAAAAAGGAGAATTAAATGTTTGGCAGCTATAACTTCCGCTTATTTTACAGCTGATACGCGCATAGATAAAAAACTGTTGTGTCAAAAGTGACAAACTAATTTTACCTCAACAAATTTTGCAGGAAACCACCCTTGCAAACCGTTAACTTCCCCGATCCAACAATGCTCGTCTTTTTCACTGAGAATTGTGATCATATCGTTTTTCCTTCAACAAAATTCTGTGTTTGTAATGTTCAGAAAAATTAAAGCTATTGAAAGACTTTAATCGACAAAAACCAAGCCGGTTTTCTGCATTTCTTCTCTTACAAAAAATTTGTTAGCTTTGAAGCTTATTTTTGAAGCTCACTGAAAAAAGCAAAAAACGTCTAAAAAAACTCACTTAAATCCTAGTTCATCTTCGTCCTGTCTTTCAAAATCTAAAAGCGCACGAGCCCTTCTGTGTCCCTGACGTTTTGCATTCAAAAACTCTTCAATTTCGTCTTTTGGTGTTTCCACTACGTAATCGGCCTACAGAAGAATATGAAAATTCAGAATCAAACAATATTAAGCGGTAACGTCAGATATTTGGTAAAGAACTTGCAAAATAGGGAGTATATAATTTGCAGAGAAAGAGGATAGAGTACTTTGAGAAAAAAAAGAAACTTATGATCATAACCTGCAAAGTTACACTGTCTTTGAATTTATCGTCACAGTCGATAAAATGACGGCAAATTTGTAGCACAGCTTCACGTAAGTCGATGATCAGTTCTGTTTGGCGTACATTTTTCATTCTTAGGTCTGTTTCTTCCACCTAAATCAGCAAAAAATAATTATTTGGAGGAATTAAACATGAAACTCTTTAGCGACCAAATAAAAGTTCTTAAAAAAAGTTGTTGTATTATGTCCAACAAAAGAACAATGACTTATTTTAAGAACGTAATGCAAAAAAAAATCTAAAACAGTTTAAAAAAAATCGGCAAAAGATTTGATACTTGTGAATTTTTAGTTAGTGTCCTTAAGATGT
>UXUI01007395.1:10917-25310 GCA_900576705.1 Enterobius vermicularis | reverse complement strand
GCTAAGTCGGTTCAGAATCTTTTTTCGAATGCGAAAAAATTTGAAAAAGTATTTTTAACTATGCTGAATTGCTAAAATTTCATACTGCAGACTTAGAAAAATGGTAAGAAACTGTTACAAGATCAAAGTTTTTAGCATATCTCACTCTACTTTAATTAGAACTGTTCTATACATTTTTTAAAAGTAATATTTGAATAATTGCAAGGTTATCTAAAATGTTTTCCTTTTTTTCACTTACAGATGCGAATTATTCTGTAGCGTAAAAGTGGTTTTACTCATACGCAATGTTTTTTCGTTTTAGGATGTTAAAAATCTATTCCGCATGAACTTACTAGGCAGTGTCAGTTCTGGTGTTAAATTTAAAAATCTACCAAGCACTTATTTTGAATGACAATATACTACAGTGTTTTTGGTTGTAAACTAAATACTTTTCAGGTAGGAAAAGCAGCATACTCTCATAGATGTTGAGCGTATTCTTAAAAAAGTTATATAATTGCTCCAGCTAAAATTTCTTCTTGTTGAAAGCTGAAGAAAAAAGTGGAACGATGTTTAAAATACTAGATTTAAAGATATAGTATATAAGTTAAAATGTATTTTATTTTTTCGAATACGGTTATTTAGAGCAAAAACTATATTTTTCTGCTTTTGTGCTGATAAGAAGTTTCTTCCGACGTCAACAATTTACTCTATGTTTAAAAATCAATTATGCAGCCATTAAGCGTTTGTCAGGCTCAGACTGCTAATTCTGCTCCAATAATTTCCTGGTCATCAGCGAGAAAGATCAAAAATCAAACTTTATATAGTGTGATCTAAAAAATACAAATGCTATTGGTCTTATGCAGTTTCCTTTTTTGATATAACTGCTAACATAGTAATTTTTCAGTGAAACTTCAACAAGCAGTTTCTTGAAATAACGAAGTTTGATACATACAATTCAAAAAATGTGATTATCCAGATCAACCAAATCAGAAATTTGTCAGTTGCAATTAGCACTGATCCCCACTCCTTCAATCAAAAATGATTTATTGAACTACAGATCTGTACAGCTACTGCAATCTGTACAGTAAATCACGCCTGGAGTAAAATTTGTGATTAGTTAAGTTAATGAAAAACTTTGGAGTATCAAAAACAGCAGTACAATCAAGCCTGACACATAAAAGTAAAAGAAGAGTATTATCTTTAGTAACCACACGCATTTGATTGAATCTTTCACCCAAAATTGAACCAAACTGAAAAAAAATAAATAACAGAAACGTCAATTTTTTTGCTATGAAGAAGCTGAGTACTTTTATAAAAAACAAAGTATTTGTTTTTCACATATTTCTTTTTATTCTTTAAGGTTTGTCTAATCTATCTTTTAGGGAATTTTTTCTTCACAAAATTTATTTGAAAATGTTATGTAGACAATGGTTGTTAAGAAAGCCAACATATCAAAACCATGAGCAGAATTTTGGTTTTATCCATCTTCATAAATCAAATTTACTGCACCAAAGCTGTTAGAAAGACTGTAGAAGATAATGCAGCATCGTATATCAAACAAAATTAACCACTCTGTCGCAACACAGGAATTCTAAAACATTTAAATTTTACAAATGACATTTTAGTGGTTAGAATATACTCGGGGTCTTTACTCGGGTCTTTTCAATAATCTCGTTTAACAGTTAAAACACAGAATAAATTTTGGGAAACTCCAAATAAGACTAGTTATTGATTCAGAAGAAATTAGGAAAGAAGAAAGAAAAAACAACTTTTTATACAGTTTACAATTTTCTTTTTAAAATGCTCTCAACAGTTGATATATTTGAAAACAATTAAATATTCCTATTTTGATTTAACTTCTGTAAAATCTACTGCTGTTTTCAAAAATGCTGCTGTCTAAAGAGCCACTGCTGTTATCGATATTAATTCTTCATCTAATTTTACAGTTTAAATAACTAAAATAAACTGCTACAGAAAAGAAATATAGCAGATCTATTCACAAGACTACTAATGCTTTCAGACAATACTTCATCTTTTATTTGTTTTTAAATCGACAGCTGAAAATCAAATTTCCTAACATTAATAGAGTTATGCTTCTTCCCTTTGTCATTTTCTTCACTAATTTATTAAAGCTATTATAAAACAGTAACAATCAAAAAAAATAAAAAAAACAGCAATTTTGGTTTTACTTAATATCAGAAATTCTATAAGTGTTCTGTTTATTATAGCCACACATTGACACTTCTGCTCAAACGGTAATCAGAACGCTTGTGAAATAGTATCCAGAAATTGTTATATTTGTTAGAATGAATATACAGCAATGAAGTTAGACAATACGTACTTCTTACTACATTTTAGGTAGCAGAACAAATTATGGCAATTTATCTGTTTCAAATCAATTAGTACAAGCAGTTGTATAGTATTAAAGTTAGACAATACAAATTACCCCTTTAAATTTTTCGTGCAATTAAAAATTTTTTCAAACTGTCTCTATTATACTTATTTTAGAGCACTTCAGTTGCTAAATCAAGAATACCGTTTTTGTCACCCCGTAGTTAGTATTATTCAAAAATACTCAGTCTACTGCAGTAAGGATTTTTTCTTTTAAACAGTTTTTAAAAGAAAACCCCCTAATTTATTGATTCTACTGCCATATGTTTAGAATTTATAAATAAAACAAATTTCACGAAACTCCTCTCTCTTTTAACAGTTCCACTAAACGAAGATAGCGGCACTTTTGGAAGCTTCAGTTCTAATGAAGTACATTTTTCTGCAAAAGACTCGGAAAACTTTTTTTTTTAAAATTCTCTTTCTTGTGGTGTCTCTTTAATTGAAGCTGTCAGAAGGCATTTTCTTTTTTGATCCATCTTGAAATTCTTCATTTTACACGAGTCACTTTCAGGTCGAATTTGTGTAAAAAGTTTGCATACTCTGCATTTTTGCTTTTAATCCAGTGCAGCTGCTTTCTAACCTCTTTAGAACTTCTTTTAAGCTTAAAAACTACATTCTTTCTCGTTGAACACTTTTCTGTTTTTTCCAAATGCGGTTGCAAACCGTAGCGAAATTGGGCGGTGATTGTACTATATATGTAGGAGATTTTGCTTAGTCCAAATTTATCAAGCTTCAAACTAAAAATTAAATTTAGCTCAGTGTAAAAAAGATTCTGCTATAGTCGCCAAATAAATAACGTAAATTACTTTAATTTTTTTTTGCCCAGCCACGTATTGTAGTTGAAAAACAACTCATAGTATCAAATTTTTTATCTTTCTCTTTCAATAACCTATCGCAAAATTATGATAAGATCTTGACGACAGTTTATTGAAAGATGAACGACAGTTTATTGAAAGACTTTAAGACCGTTATAGATAAAAACGCGATCTATTTTGCAAAGGAAGAAATCTTTGAAGTCAAAGACAATTACAGACAAGAATCATGCTTCAATCAGTACCATTCTGGTCTCATTCACTCTAAAGAGCAACTCTTTGTCTGGCGCCGATTTGATAAACATCTTCATTGTATAGCTTGACATCAATCTGCTAATTAGCGTGTTCCGCGTTGCACGGCTGGAAAAACTGTCGCTGCTTAGGACTAATTCACCACTACCATATTTCTTTCCTTTTAAGAATTTCCTTTGGTTGTTACCATCGCGCAATAAATGTATAAAAATGATAAATAAGGAAATTAAATAAAAGGAAATAAATAAGTTTTTGTTATGACTTAAATATGTTAATAATTCAGAAGAGTTATCGCTTTTGATGAATGCACCAGAATTATGAAACAGGAACAAAACGAAGCAGATGCAAAACTCGATTTCATAGGAACATTAGAAATGCGGTTAAAAATCGACAGAATAAAGTTGATGAAGAACACCAGATTTAGCAAATGTGACCCTGAGGTTCATATGGTAATAGAATGTATTCTTTGCATTGAATAGATTTTGGAAGTGCCGTTGTATAGGTAATGTGTAGGAAACTGCAACTTACCGAGAAATGCGCTAATCCCGTAGCAGAAGAAACAGTGCCACTGACGTATTCTCGTGCTAACGGTAATGCATATTATTCCTCTTAGCTCAAAATAAATGATCAAAAGAAGTAGTTAACAAAGTACAATAAAAAAACTAAGCTTTTGCTTTTTTACACTTCGATATGCCAAATGCATTAGTCATGATATATTCTGGCAGTTATTTAACTGACTTTTTTATCTGTTGCAGTTGCACTTATGACTTCAATAAATAATAAAAGAATCAAAGCTTGGGAATTTTTTAGCCCCCTACAGTTTTTTTCACTATTTTTAAAGTTTGAATGCCGACAAGAATAGTTCAAATTTTACTGAAAAGTAAATTCAGTTTGCAAGTGTAGTGGTTCTTCTTTCTCGTTCCATCAATAAAATTTAAAGCAAAAGCTCTAGGGTTCTAAGAGGTGTCTTCTTTTTGGCTTATAAAGACAAGTTCTCAATTTCGTTGACTATAACTTCATTATTAAACGGTACTGCTCAGATGGCAATCACGAAGACTGTGAGGTAGTGCTAAAAAGTGATAACATTCATTAAGAACTACATCCAGCTTCAGTAAAGTTGAAAAAAATACGTCTTTAGGTATGTTTTAGGTAGCAAAATGTACCTCGTCGTCATCTTGAGTACAGTGGTATCCATTCCGGAAGTTTGTGCAGACTATTATTTCTGTCAAACTTAAATGGCCTTTTTGCGTTTGCAGAACTACAAGTAATAATCAAATCTATCTTCTTTTACAACATCCAGCATAGAGCCTTGGATATCTATTGCAAACGCCGAAGTACTGGACTGCAGGACATCGTTTCAGAAATGGAACTGCAGGAAATTATTAATTTCGCAACGATCTGACACATAGTCCTTGACCACGGGAATCTACAACGCCGGTATGACTGATACGCTAAAAGAAAATTTGAACGTAGTTAACATTAGATGGTTGGATGACAGAAATAGTGCTGAGAACAAGGCACCAACTAGCTGCCTATTCAGTCAATTGATTATTGAAAACAGTATATTCAAAACAGTCTTGAGATATAGATTAACACAGGTAAGGAAGTTAATTTTTACTACAGAAAATTACAAAAATAATTTTTATCTAGCTGAAGCCAGAACAAGGAACGACTGTGTAAATACAATATATTTTTGTGCATTTTAAGAAATCTAATGAAAAAGAGACAAAAAGAAGTGAACGAAATTAAGCCTGACCAAACTGGCCTTGAAAAGCTAAGTTTAGAAAGTTAATTTGAGCCAAACGTGTCGTTACAAGAGATTTTGCTATTAAAACCAAAAACCGTGCTTAGGCGAAGCTTCAAAATTGCAGCAAAATTGCAAACTAATTAATATGCTGTAGGAGTACAAAGAAGATGAGATACGTGCAGCTTTATGTTTACTGGGTGACGAGTATATCGCACAAAGAGAGCGGAAAGGTGGCAAAAAATACAAAAAGGATAAGCCATTTAGGTTAGTTTTAACAACCTAGAAGCTCCAATTTTTTGAAAAACTAAGAGTCTGATTAATGGTTTCTCAAAGTAGTAGAAATAAACGTTTACAAGTTTACAACATCTACTAGTAGATAATGTAGAGTTTATAAAAGAATGAAAATTTGACTGTGGCATAAACTTTAACTCCTAAAACTCGCCCGGTTTTCATCACAGCAAACCCGCTTGAGTTACCAACATGCACGAACATTTTCCCCGCTTTTTAAATCTAATATGAGCAACTATGAATGGGATAATATTTTATACGTTAACAACCAGATAAAAAGGACAACTTTTGAATCTTGTTAAAAAGCCATTCTAAATCGGCAGCCACCTAATGCGCTACATTTGAATCAAGTTGGGTTAAGAAGGTGTAAAGTTCCACTAATAAGAAAAATTTTATCTTTCGAAAAGTTATGAAAAAAACTTGACTGTATTTTTCCGAGTGTCTGGCCAAGAGAGGCTGAGCAACAGTCGAATCTAATATAATAATTTGCAAGGCATTGCAGCAGCGAAAAAAAATGAAAATTTAATGGAAGAAAAATATTTTGGTCTTAGTAAGTAATTTTTTGTAACTACGGCTTATTCATGGTAGATGCGTAAACCAAACAATTTAAGATAGAATTACGTACCATAAATTAATTTTAAAGACGAGAAACGGTTGTACTTACTGCGGTGATAACTCGCACAGGGAGGTCGGAGCACGTTGGTTGACGCCAGTACAAGTTCAGGTAAGGAAGGAACGACAAAATTTTTAATGCGAGCACGGGGAAGAATGGCTGCCAACAGCGACTATGAAATGCTCAAATTACTAAACATTTGGAAGTGTATGCTGACTTTTTATCCTAAATGTCCCAAGAATTTTAATGAGCGCTATTATTAGTAGTATAAAAAATAAACAAAAAGTGTACGCGAGTTATGAAATGTACTTTGAGAAGAAACAGTCCCTTATCTTTAGTGTATGATCATTTCTGTATTCATCTTTCAAATTTTGATATGAAGCAAATGTAAACCTCAAGATTTTGCACATTTTCGTTTTTATTTTTCTCATCATTTGTAATTAATTAGAAATACTAATTCACATTTTTTTGCAGCGCGATAACTCATTAAAATTTTACAATTGCATAAGTTTCTCTGTTTTTGTTCCCTTTAACAGTTGTTAATTTTGCTGGTTGTGGTTTCAGTGCTGTATTTGGTTTAGTATACTTTGGATTCCTGCAATTTAATTTGTTATCTTTCCTTTGAGACGCTATCATCTCATGCTTCTCCCTTTTACTAAAGGCAGTATTCCAAAACACTAACCAGTAATCAGCCTCACCACTTTCGTTATAGGAACCAGACAAAGAAATATGCTAAAAGAAATGAAATGAGTACATCAATAAAAGGATTCAAGCATCGGTAGTCATCCTATTCGTACGATGCGGTATATTCTAATTAGCGGATTTACGGATTCGTGCTTTTTGGGGAGAAAACTTAAGTGGAGAAAAATTTCTTGAACCTTCTTGAGTATGTGAACTACCTGGTAACTCCGCTTATGAACTCTATAAATATATACTCTGTGCCTACTCCACCTAGGATCACTCTCAATTTTCTCTTGTCCCAACACTTAAAAATAGTGGAACTTTTTTTAATTTTATGCACAACGGTACAAATCATTAACTTCTCACTATGTGAGTTACTTCACTTATATACACAATGTCAAGTACGAACAATCACCTACATTAATGAATAAACGACAATAGAGGAAAGTTTTAGGACAACACAACTGCAAAAAATAATAACAATTTTGAAACCCTCTGATTGAATTCCTCCTCGCGTTAGCGGGAAGCAGCATGAAGTTTAACAAGTAAAAAAAAGCAAGTAGGAAAGGAAGAAACGCTTCTAATAAGATGGAAAGGAAGGACCCCGAACACTTCCTGCACTTTGCTTAAATAACCATTTGCTAGCTGATGAGCGGTTACGCACGTTTAACTTTTTTTGTATACGAACAGCATTTCGTAGAAGCTGTCTGGGTGTTAATTCTTTTATTGGTTAAGTGTTATTTAATATTTCTGTTGTTTCAAGAATGTTCTTCGCGACACCCATTATTGCTTCGCAACATACCTCCGAAGCCAAAATTTGTTAGACTTGAGGAGTTGTGGATCATTTGGATCCGATAGATCTCTTCTCGCTATGCGAATTTCGCCAAACACTCGGGATCATCTCGACCATCTCCACTCCTCTCATCCATTTTGGCTTAATAATTATTCTTATTACTTGAAATTTTGGCTTTACCTTTAGCAAAGTGCCAAAGATCTTGCCCTCCAATTTTTTTTCTTCCTCGTTTACAAACCGTATACATCATATTTACCAATTTTACAAAAAAAAGAAAAGACAAAAAACAAAATATAAAATATACAAATCATGACGAAACTCTTTTATTTATTTTTTTTCCTTTCTTATGACCACCGCAGCTGAAATTCTTAGATTGCTTTATGAAATTCTTCAATCCTTTTCCGCAGATTTGAGTAGTATGCCAAGGATCTTCCCTATGAAGGTGATTAAAGTGATAATAGCCAGTCTGCAAGTATTATCAGCCTTTCTCGAGCTTTGGGTAATGCGTCAGTTGTTCTCTGCTCGTCGGGTAGGAACTGATACTGTCTGTAACCCAAACTTTCTCTTCTTCCCGTCCTATTTGCGATTATATTTCTTATTCCCTCCTCTCTTCTCTGAAATTCATTTACAGTAAGACAGAAATAATATCACACCTGTCCATGATGTTCACTTTGAAGCTTGATAGAAACACAAAATCACAATGGATGACTTTTCCAATCCGCTTCTTATGTACGGCCGTGCTTCCACAGCTACACCGTTTTGAAGTACATTGAAACGACTTCCTCTGTCGCTCCTTGATTTAGTTCCTGCTTGCTGTAAAAATAGAACTGGTGTTTCACCAAACAGTGCCAATAAGTAGAGTTCTCCATACAAAAGACATTCCCCTTTTTTCTTTCTTCGCAGCAATCTTCCTTCATAAAAAGCACACAATAAAGCCGCTACATTTCCAGAATTAATCCTACGATTGTTGATAAATTTAATCTTTGTTTTTTCCATATTAATTGTTAGCTAGTGGACATGAACCTAATAACCGTATGAGATCCTTTTGATTTGTAAATTTTCTGTATTTCCCAGAAGTCGGAAGTTTTTGCCTGACATGTAAACTTCCTGGACTGCCGAAATGAAACATGATAAGGTCACTGAGTGTACCTCAGCTAGTAGCCCCTTACAACAACTAATACAAATCTCAAGTCCTCAATATCGTCATCACTTCCACATAACTTAAACAAAACTCTATTACGAAATTTGTAGATATCACTACTAAAGGCATGCTGAGTGCCCCTGATGCTCCAAAAGCTTTTCCTTCCACGCCGCTATCATCCTTTTTTATCCTCTTTTCTCTATGCAGTGCTTCACAAACGGCACGCTTGCTTCTTACACTTCTTTAAGTCCTCAGTGCTTATCGTAGGCTCAGTCAAATTAACTGCTGCCTCAACACTTAAAATTATAATATATCTTTATTAGTCCTTTATACACAACAGTATAAATAGCTGAACTGTCGCCTCGTGAGTTATTTTAAGAATATTATTACAGTCAGATACAAATCGGAATAAAATAGCAACTACGACAAATCACAAACAGCTGAATGTAACAGGCTTCAAATGATACAACAATAACAATGCTTCTTACCATACAAAGCTTTCCTCGTGTTAGCAGGAAATTTACATTAAACCTATTGTTAAACGAAGACTGCTCTAAAATATATATATTGAATCGCTCCGCAGCGGAAGAAACTAAGAGACGAACAAAAGTTTGAAGGATGCCCCTGAGGAATGGTTACAAGAGAAGCCCTGCAAAAAAGCATTCCAAAGAATTCATATAGAAGGCTTACTGCACTCTGCTTAAATAGCCAGTTGTTTATTAATGTGTAATTACGTATGTTACCACTCTTTTGTATGCCATAAATAACATTCCATGGAAGCAGTTTGGGCCGTAACTTTACATACAATCATACAAGTCGCTGCCTATATACTGACTAAAAAGGTTCTCTCTTTTAACCTTCAAATTATACTTATGGACTCTAGGCTCATTCTCACAATCTTTGCCTCAACACTTGAAAGAAATAACATATGATACAACTTTACTACGCTTTAATTACATTAATACAAATTATTAACCTAGTAATTTGTGAGTTCTTTTGACACGCAATTTACAATCAGATACAAATCCCAATAAACAATTAATATCAAAATAGCAAACAGAATTGGCAGTCGCTATAGGTTTTCAAAAAAACCAAATTAACAATAAATCTTACCCTTTACTGTTCCTTGCGTTCGCGGAAAACTTACATAAACTATGCACCCAAACAAAAGATCGCTTTACCACTACAAATATATGGGTCATTAGCAGAAGAAAACAATTAGGAAATCAAATATTATTTCTGGCGTTCCATTGAAGTAAAATAAACTATAACTGTTTTTGTAAGTGTATTTGTAGGAACTTACCAACATTTTGCTTAAATAGGCTTTTATTTGATGATAATTTATTGCGTAAATAGTTAAACTATTGTATTCCCTACAATGACATTCCTACCAGCCGTCTGGGAATTAAAAAAGGTTATTGTTTTATTTAGGTATACAAAAACAATCTTTTTGTTTTATTTATGTACAACAGCAACTCTTATTGTTGTTTTGCAACAAAGTTTCTCTAAAGATAGTGGATATTGCACTCATTGAGGATAATCAAGTGCCGAGAGCTTGTCGGAAATTAAGAAAAATTAAAGAACTGAAGAACATTGATCGTGCACTTAGGACAGCCACAATAATGACAGGAGGACACAAGGGAATGGATGGGTCTCCAAAACATTTTTATTCCTCCAGAAAGAAAATCTTAAGATTGATGTAAAAGACTTAGAAGCAAAACGAAACAGTAATGAAAGAGAGAATGAAGAGCATACGGAAGTGGCAATGAATTCAGTTACTAAAATAGTTTTAAATGTGTTGCAAAGCAACGATACATGTTGCAGAGCGCATACTCAAAACAATAGAAAACATCCAGTAACATTTATAACGTTAAAAAGAATTCTAACGAATTTTTTGAACGACCCAGGCGGCTTCCATTGAATGTTATTTATGGCATACGAAAGAGTGGTAACATACGTTATTACACATTAATAAACAATTGGCTGTTTAAGTAAAGTGCAGCAAGCCTTCTATATGATTTCTTTGGAATGCTTTTTTTGCAGGGCTTCTTTTGTAACCATTCCTCAGAGGCATCCTTCAAACCTTTGTTCGCCTCTTAGTTTCTTTTGCTGCGGAACGATTCAATATATTTATTTCAGAGCAGACTTTGTTTAACGATAGGTTGAATGTAAATTTCCTACTGACACGAAGAAAATTTTGTATGGTAAGAAGCATTGTTATTGTTGTATCATTTGAAGCCTGTTGCATTCAGCCGTTTGTGATTTGCCGTAGTTGCTATTTTATTACGATTTGTATCTGACTGTAATAATATTTGTGAAATAACTTACGAGGCAACAGTTCACTTATCGCGTCAAAGCGAACCTTCTCAGGCTGCAGAGGTGGAAGTGACGGATCGGGAACATTTCTCCAAGCCGGGGAAACGGGATGAAAACCCGTCAAAACCTCGGGGAAAGGATAGCTAATTCTAAGACGACGCCTATTGAGAAGCAAGTGCCGGCATGGTCCGATGAACTCTGGATGTCAGCTCCGCCCGGCATTGGATGCTATATAGACAGGAGAAATGGTCACTAAAGACGTGAGTTGATTCTAACTGTCTAACTTTTATTGTTAACTGTTTCTATTTGATGGTGTTTTAGCTCGTTTTATGTTTTAAATGTAACCCTCTTTTAGAATGTTCGATTTATGGTTCAATTACCCAAGTTTGAGGTTATCGCTGTGTACTGTATTCGCCGACTGAAATGAAACTTCAGAAGGCGTGGCAGCATTTACTCATCTAGACTACCAAATTCTGGGAATGAGAACCAGAAGATTGAGTAGCAGCAAAAAAGAACAAGGAGAAGTATCAAATTATTTTATACAAGAAATGAAGACGAAGAATATGAAGATGGCGTACAATTATGTCAGCGGTTTTGAAAAAGTTTTAAAAAAAAAGTGATTTGCAATCACTGAAATTCAGAACGACGCATCCTTAACGAAAAAACAAGAGCAGCAGAAGGTATAAATAACAGTGGCACTGTAAGGTGCACTTTCACAGCGTAAACAACGGAATGTTAGACATGCCTAATTCCAGTGCAAGTTTCTTAATGCAGAACAGAGCTGAACATCTGAAATTCAACTTTTTAAGTAGTGCAAGAAAATTTGCTACGTGACGCACTTCGTTGAGATTATAAATTTATATATACACGCATACTAAAAATTGTTTTTAACTGCGAGTTTTTTTCTAGTTGGACAACTTGAAAGACTAAATTCCCGTACGCTTGCAGTCAGCAACGAAGACGCTGAGAACTCTCTCTGGCGAGAAATGCGGTTTGAGATAAGCACTACCTTAAAGGATTGCTCAGTCGACTGGGCCGCGCAAAGCAGCTCTTTGAACTGAAATTATGAAAAATTCGGTGTTGTACAGCTGGAGCAGCATCACAGTGATTAACTTGTCCTGTACTTATAATTTTTTGCTAAAAATAAACCTGCAATAATTGTGGCTTAAAGACATAAAATAGAAATGCGTGATTTTTCGCGCAACGAATAAATGCAGCCAGAAAGCAGTAGGCTGCAGCTGCTTACTTTTTTTGTAGCAACTAGCAACTGTCCGACGTCGATTACCTGCATCGATAGATTTTATTTGAGAATCTTATGCAGCTGAAAGATCGAGAAGAAATCAACATCAACAGCAGAACATGTGGCCAGAGTATTCTAATTTAAAAGATACAAAATTCCGAATTCAAGCACATGGAAGACAGCTGAAAAAGCAACAGGCACAAGATTTGCAATTTCTTGACGAACCAAGTAACAGATGTTTGGCAGCACAAGCTCGGGCAGGAAGCAGTAAGTCCGGCACTCACTATTCTTTTTCAGGAAAAATTTCTCTCTGGTGTTGCACCGGAGATAATCAGTATAAGGATTAAGCGTAAAAACAATTGTAATCTAGAAAAACTTATGCAATTGCTGTACCAAATGGTCAAGGCATGCGACAGTATAGAAAATAACGCTGCGCGATGGCTTCAAGGTGGAGAAGAACTAAAGGTCTCAAAAAAAAATAAGACAAACATCATTAAGAATAGAAACTACTTATAGAGTGACTGATGGTCAACGGTTAAAATCGATTCAACCGTGTGTATTTTATAAAGTTAATGATTTTAACAGCAACTGTGCGGTGTACGCACTGTAAAACAAAGGAAAAGAAGAAGTACAAGTTGAAATTATGTTTGCTGTTCAAAAGTGAGGCATAGGTTTTCTGACTCTAAAATTTTTTAGAATATATTACTATTATAAATGCAATCATAATACTGCCCTTTGTCAACGTTCCGCGGGTCGGTCTAATACTGATAATAATACTAAATCACCAGTGTCAAAAAAGGTCAAAACGGATATTCAAGCCACATCGTTGAAAGTTGAGTCCATCACCAAAAGGTGGGGTGAAAGTTAAGGTGAAAGTGGTCAAGGTGAAAGTCAGTAATCCGGCCAGTGAAGAAATACAAGAAAAAGTTTACCTGTTGCTTGACGAAGGTAGTCAGAGATCTTCTATGACAAATAGGTCAGCAAAAGTTTTAAACGCATCAATAACTGGCATTGATCGGTTAGAATTTCATACGTTTGCAGCAACCAATTCCGTTAAGTTCCTTCTTCCCGAAACAGAAATAGATCTGCATCTCTCTTATAAGGTATATCGTACGTTACGTCTCAACGTTATTACTAGTATGACTACTTAAATGGGCACTCGAATACAGAACGATTATGGGACAACTGTAGCGGGCGAAAAAGTTGAACCAGGCATTTTGACAACGAACGATTACTGGTGAGAATTACAAGATTTAGGTCTTAAGAAAACAACAGACAGATTTTTTATAATACTTACAAAGGTAGGCAAAATGCTAATTGGGAAACAGTTATTGGAAAAGGATACCGCGTCAAATAGTATAATAGCGTGTTATACTATGTCATCAAGAATAGAGAGGTTTTGGGACTTGAAGTCACTGGAAATTAAAAGATCATCAAAGTCTAATGACGACGATGAAGTTAGTAATTCCTTCACCCTACGTAAGTCTCGTCTTAGTCACTTCAAGAATCTACTGCTGACAGCTTTGACTGTACCTGAAATTATAACTATTTAGCTGTGTCCCCTCACCCTGGGCACCAATTTTCTAAATGTTGGGAAACAACACGTAAATGGGAAGGGATTTATTGAACCTCCTTAAGTATGTGAGCTAGCTTGTAACTCCGCTTATAAACACTATAAATACATGCTCTGTGCCTATCCTACCTATTTCTTGTCCCAACACTTAGAAGTGATGGAACTTTATTCAACTTTACGCACAACAATTCAAATCATTAGCCTCTCACTATGTGAGTTACTTCACCGAAATACACAATGTTAAGTACGAACAACTACAAATAGTAATCAAGTAAACGACTGTAAACGACTAAACAATTTTAAAACAACAAGGCTGTAATAAAATAACAACAACACTGATACACAGAATTCTTTCTCGCGTTAGCTGGAGGCGGCATGAAACTTAATAAGCGAACAAAAAATATACCAAAAAAGGTACAGAGGAAGGAACGCTCATAATTAAAAGAAAAGAGAGGAAGCGGAATACTTTCTGCTTTTTGTTTAAACAGCCTTCTGTTAGCTAATGTACGCTTATGCACGTTTACATTCTTATACTCTGAATAGCATCTCACAGAAGCCGTCCGGGTC
>UXUI01007394.1:36339-51569 GCA_900576705.1 Enterobius vermicularis | reverse complement strand
TTTGAACAGTTGCACAAATTATATTTGGTTACTGGCAAATAACAAATTTTCAGTTGTTTTTATTTTCTTTCATTCTCTTCAGGAATCAGGTATATTTTTTAAGGGTATCGACAAGTGACTCAGTAGACGCTCAAAAGCCATCTGAATCACTGTCGAGACAAACCGACGATGACATCGCAGAATATGGCAATGATAACAGTCTTGGCTATACGGTGGCTCATTATGGTGATAATGGAAAACCGCAAACTGTTAGTAGCCGTACTTTTGAAGGTGGACTTTCTTTTTTAGCCGCTTTAAATGACAGTTCTGTTAGATGAACTTTTAAATTTTTTAGATTAAATAACTTTTTAATAAGGGAAAAGCCTGTCACAGTCATTTTTTTACTGTTATTATTTGCAGATGACGGCAGAGGCACCGTAACTTCTACATATACTTCAGAAACACGTTATAGCAGCTCTTCTCCGTTACGAACCTTTGAATATAGCAAGGGAACCAGTAGTGTTTTACCTGATAACAGTGGTCGTCCAGTTTCATCTACTTATGAAGAAATTAGTTCTTATGAGAGTTCTAGAACTTCACCGAAAGGAACTACAACAGAACGAATCAGTGATGTAAGATCTGTTGTACGATCTGGGGATGACCGTCAACGACCTCCAGTGACGTCATTATCTCGTGAAAAGGAATTTGTCACAGACAATAGATGTTATGGTTTCCAGGAACCAGCAGAAAAGTTTGCTGCAAGTGGAAAACATGATGAAAGTGTAGATGAAGCAAGTTTTGGCAGTAAAAGGCATAAGTTCTTTGGCGAAGATAGAGAATTTGAAAAACCTGAAAACAGTAACACCACTGATGTCGGAATGATTCGAACTACTTACGAACGATTCTCCAACGATACTCGGGAACGTCTTCCCGAAGTTGAAAAAAATGATACTACACGATCGAGTATGGCTTCTTATACTGCTAGTGAGTTTGATCCATCTAAGATTTATAGCGGCGAATCATCGAGGCAAGAGACGGATTTGAAGGATTCTGTATATTCTACTTCATCTTTTGGTACCTATGACCGACGCACATCTGAACTTGACAATAGTTTTGAAAATTTCCCTCCTCCTCCACCGCCATCTTCGTCTTCTCAACAAGGCTCGTCAGTCGTTTATAAGTCCGATGTCAAGCCTCCCGTAGAATTGGATAGTGATGGTAAAAAATTGTCGGATCATCCGAGGAAAAACGTTGGGACACAAGAGGAAGGTAAACGAGAGACTATTCCTGAAAATGAAAGTGAGTTGCTTAAAAGTCTAGAAGAGCTTGAGACTGTTGGAAGAGATAAAGCTGGAGTGAAGCCTTCCGAAAGTAAAGATACAGACGCTCGAGGACATGGATCAAGCAATGAGACTGGTGACGACAGAAACGAGGAACTTTTTAGGGAACCCAAAGATAATTACTTTAGGACTGTTGCGTCTTATGGTGGAGAAGAGAAACCAGAGGTTTCAAAAGTTGAGACTGTTGAAGAATTTCCGTTGAATACTCTTTGCAGGTGATTATTTTGCGGTATTCATTGTGATCTAAAAAGCTCTTTGATTGCAATACAAAAATACAAGTTAGAAATGGTTTTTCAGAGATAAAGAAATGAGTCGAACTTCATTACCGACAGTCTCTGACCAGGCAGCACGACCAAACGCAACTGATGTTGTAATCGAGAAAAGTCCGGCTGAAACTAGAGCTGATGGATTAAAACTTACCTCAAAGTTGGTTTATCTAGGTTTTATTCTCCAACTTTGTGAGAATTTTCTAACAGTAGCATTTGGCGTTAGGAAGAAGAAGTAGTGAAACGTTGTACTGTCTTTACCAAAATAATTTTGGGTGCTGAAGGGTTATTTTTTTCTCATTTTATTGTGTCTTATAGGATGTCTTTCGAACTGATAGAACCAGAAGGAAACATTTCATCAAGCGTAGTCGAAGAAGCTCTAACACCGAGTACCTCTCGTCGAGCTGACGAAAAGAGGAAGGATGAGCTTGATGTATTATTCAATTCCTATTGAAATGTCAATGAAACCTTGAAAAATACTGTTTTTGAATTTAATAAAAAAGAGAGTTTGTTGAAGATTCTAATCCGACTTAATCTAAAGCTATTAAATACAACAGCGTTATCTCCTAAAACTTTGATCAAGGTTATTGCTTAGGATGGATTTGAATCTGACAAACGAATACCATCTGTTCAATTATTGGAAAAAGTCGAGCAGTTGCCACACTCTAAACCCCCAAGTACAGCGACAACCCCAAAAGTAACTCCTAAAACAACACCACGCCTTAACTTGAAGTTTATAAAAGTACGAAATTTTTGCTTTGTTTTTCTCAAGTTTGGTCAGCTGCAAAATATTTGTAAATATATTGGACGTATTTGAAGTAAATTAATTTACTGCTGTCGATACAGGATACAAAAGAGCAAAAAGGAGCATTCGACTTTGGCAAGTCAAAGTTCACCTCAAAACATGAAGTCGTCAGGCGAGGAAAAGAAGTTGAGGTGAAGCTGGAATCGCTGAAACTTGGGAAAGAAGACAATCTTCGTATTGTTGTCATACGTAAGTTTTTTTATTCTTTAAGTTAACACTGCATTTTTCCAGGAACTTCACCTCAACTTGCAGAACTTAACTAATTTTATTTTAGCACCTGCTAAACCAAATGAAGAACGCGTAGAATTCGAACCCAAAGTTAAAAAATCTCGCCATACTTATGAAATATCTTTCAGACCTACAGAAGTTGGTACACATAAAGTGAGTGTTTTATTACATCGTTCTTCAACTTAGACAAACTCTATAGCAATTATTAAGTTTTTTGGTGTACTTTAGATTTCAATAAGTTACTAATCTCAGTATACTTTTCCTAAATGTAAAAACATTCGTAGATTATGGCATACGTTAATGGCATTGTACACCCGCTCAGTCCGTTCCCAATCAGGGTTTATGATGCATCAGAAATAATTGTAGGAGCAATAACTCCACAGAGCACAACTAACGATACTGTAGAATTTACTGGTGAATTCTTTCTTATGGATGCCAGTCTCTTTACTCTTCCTTAATAATTCAGTAGAATTTCGGCTATAAAGTAATCTTTAACGGGTATTTGTTTTTAGTGGATGCTGGACGTGCAGGCTTTGGCAACTTAGAAATGGCTATCAAGGATAGTGAAGGAGTTATTATACCGTCTCATGTTGCACAGTTGGAAACAGGAACTGCTAAATTCCTAGTCACTTTTAATCCAACTACTGCTGGAATGCATACAGTCAATATAACATTTAACAAAGAAGTCCTTAAAAGTATGCGACAAATTTCATGTTATAATTCACTATAGAACAACCAGCTTGTCACTTTTAGTTTATGTATACATATGTATGTCAATGCAGTTAAAGCTTGCATCCTAAAACTATATGCAGCAAAAGTATATTGTATTATTTAATCGTGATACTCTTCTGGATGAGAATAATAGATTCATTTACAGACAGTCCATTTGAAGTAATGATAATTGAACCGAAAACCGAAGACGAAGATGCAGGGTTAGTGTGCAGTTTTGAATATTTTTATTTCTTTCTATTCTATCTGTCTATCTGTTTATCTGTCTACATAAGTATAAATATATATTTATATAAAAGTATACATATAAATATAAATATATATACCCGCTTTGTGACAGCAATCTTTTAGGCCTGCTGGAAACAAAACAAAAGACACGAAAAAGGAAGAGAAAAAACGGATTGAAAAAGAGAAGCCGAAGAAAGAGAAAGAAGAAAAGCAGGATTCTGCAAAAAAGCCAAAGGTCTAATTTCGAATTTTTTTTGGTTTAGTACTGATAATGGGGAATAACTGCGGTTGCTAATTTATAGATATTAATGATTTCAGTTTCATTGTCAGGAATGAATTTTCGTTGGGGCAGCTAATTTTTATGTTCCATTTTTGCTTTTTAGTATCTAGGTACTGTTAAGTGTTTATTTAAAGCTTGGAACATGTTATTTTTTATAATTTTTTGTTTTCAGTCTTCACTTATATGGCTGACTTTATGATAGTCAAAATGTTCTCCTCTATTTTTAATTTGTATTAGGTGTTTTGGTTAAATTCTTCTGCTAGTTTAGGATCGGCTAGGGAAAAATTATTGGGGATATTTGCACGAGCAGTTTTAAAAATATTAACCCTTTTATGGAAGCATTAGAGAGTAACCTTGGTTATGTTTCTTTGACATATTGTTGTTCTGAATATGCATGATATTAAAATTTTTACTTGACTGTCACTGAAAGTGTTGATCAGTTTTTCTTAAAACTTATTATTTATTATTAATGCTGGAGGATGTAATCCATAATTCCCCAATAGCAACAAAAAAGAATCTTTCTTTCATAATAAATATTTCAATGCTAGTGTTACAGGAAAAGGATTCAAAAAAGAAGAAGCATGTTGCGGAGCAGAAAACTACCGTTTCAACTATCCCATCGTTAAGCCGAATGAACAAGCCAGCCGTTATATTCGTCAACGTTTCGGGTGCCGAACAACTTGGAGTTGTTGTTTCTGGTATGAATGCAAAAAAACCAAAACTGCTGTACTGCACTCCTAAAAGTCGGCCGGGTTTCCGCTTCACAGTTTTTGCTGCACTTAGGAGCTTTGTTTTTGTTTTATTGCCCTATTCGTCGGTATGTTTCGTTTTTTTGTCATCTTAACCCCCCGTCCGTCTCTGTCCCGTGTGAGTGCGATGTGTTGTTTGTAAAATTTTTTACTTTTCTAAACCATAATTGATGAATTTTTAGATCCTTATAAACGCCCTGTGGAATGCGAAGTAGTTGATCACGAAAATGGAGTGAAAAAAGTTATCTTCACTCCGACTTGCGTTGGTAAGTCTGTTTACTATACATTAATTACAAGCAAGTTAATGCTGTCTTAACATATAATTAATATTTTATAATCAGGAATTATTTCGCACTGTTTCAAAATGCTAATTTTTTAAAGGTGATCATGAAATTGATATTAAATATGGAGGAGTAGACGTTCAAGGAAGCCCGTTTACTTGTCGCTCGTACGACCCAGCAAAAATTGCTGTGGGAGAAATACCAAATGGAATTGTTGATCAGACAGTTCACTTTATTGGTTAGAGTTTTTGCTGGCAACCTCATTTTTTTAGTGCTCATGATATTTGCTGGAATTATATTTTCTGTTTAGTGGACGCCAGCGATGCTGGAGTTGGAAATTTGGAAGTTGCAATTAACGAGGGGCACATACCGTCTATGGCTCAATCTTTAGGACAACATCGTTACGATATATCGTTTGTTCCAAGAGAGCAAATTGATCACACTATTTCTGTTCGGTTCAACAATGAACCTGTCCCAGGTACACTGATTTTTTTCAGCTGTTTGTAGTCAAACTTTTTTTTTCGGTTAGAGGGTTTATAAAATTACCTTTATTTTGGTCATTAAGGAAGTCCATTTATCTGCCATGTTGGTTCACCACATGCTATAACTGTATCTGGACCGGGACTGGAACGAGTTCCTGTTGGGCAGGTCTCTAGATTCTACCTGAGTGTTGAAGGTCAAGATCAAACCGTGGAACCTGTAGTGCTTATCACCGACGTCCACGGTGAACAAGTGCCGGCGGAAATATTCTATTCTGAAGCCGAAAAGAAATATGTCATTGAATATGTACCAAAGAATGTTGGAAATCACCAGGCAAAATACTTAAGCTGATTTTTTTAACAACTATTATCATTAAAATGCTAATTGACTGATTCGTTTTGCAGATAGAAATTGAATATGAAGGGGAACCAGTTTCTTCATCTCCATTCACTTCTAAAGCATATGATGCAAACTGTGCCCGCCTAACATGCGTAGAAAAGGCTGTGGTTGGTAAACCTTGTACGTTCACTATAGATGCGGCTCGTGCCGGCGCTGGAAATATGGAAATAATCGTCAGCGTGGAAAATCGTAATGTACCCAACTTTGTCCAGGTTACTTTTCTTGTATTTACAGATTGGCGTTCTTTGTTTTGAAATTGACTTGACAGCTTTGTATTCATATCGAAGGTACTTTAAAGCCAGAATGCCAAAGAAACAATCATTGTAGCTTCTTTAGGCTGAAGGCCAAGCTAAATTTAAAGTGTCGTTCACGCCACAAGAGCCAAAAGAGCACATTATAAGCGTTCGTTTTAATGGACAACCAATACCCGGTTTGCAATCTACTTTATATTTACTTTTAAAATCTTTTTAGTTTGAGAACTTATTTTACATTTATGAATTTTTTGAAACGTTTATTTCAACTTTTTAGTACTGTTATGTAATTTTTAGTAGGTGTACATGTATTTTTATATCGAGTAAATTAGTTTAGGTTCACCGATGACATGCCCGGTTATGGAAGCTCCTCAGCAGTCTTCTCGTTTGATTACCAATCAAGTTGAAACTCCTCTTTCATCGACTCCTACCCAGCAAATTAAACTAATTGGAGATCTATCACTTGCTCAGGTGCTTATTGTGCTTATTTTCTGTGTACCTTATGAGCACATATAGAAGAAACTGTAACTAATCTTATTTTGTCTATAAGAACTTTAACGTTGCTTTTTTTTCAGGTTGGTCAAATTAAAGGGTTTAGCATTGATACAGGAGGTCGTGATGTTGACTGCCTTGTTGTAGTTACTGGTAAGCGTGAGATTGTAATATATTAATACTATGTGTATATACTGCGTGCTAGTTCTTCAGAACATTCAGTGAAGCTTATCAAATTTCAGTTAACCAGCAAAGGTTAACATAACTCTTAATTCTAAAAGCATAAACTTACCTCGGTTTGATGAACTTTTTTTTTAAAAATAATTGTTCTATGCGTGGTAAAGTTATGTTGGCGTCCTCTTGCAAAAATCGTGTTTTTTGAATCTTATAAACTTTTTTTTCTATTTTAATTTAGTGAGCAGAACCGATGAAAAAAAACCAAAGATTTCCTGGAAGTAATTGTGAATTATGTAAAATGTCTTTTTTGCAATTGTTTGACTAGTAATATACGGTCCTTTATTGTACATTCGTCAGTCTTAAAAGTCCTCGTCTGCGGCTATTGAAATGTTTCAAAATCACTTATAACCATTGTCTGTTGTCCTGTTGTTTGCGTCGACGTTTTTTTGGCATTGTCCTATTTAGAACCTGATGGACGAGAAGTTACAACTCAGGTTGAAAAAGTTTTGGATGGTTATCATGTTCAGTTCCTACCATTAATATCAGGTTTATGCTCCTATTCACATTTACCTTTCTCTTTTCTTTTGTTTTAACAAGCTTTCTTCTTTGTTTTATTGTTTCTTCGGAAGGAAGAGCTTGCTATAAAGAGGTTTTGTTCAAAATTTTTCTGGAATGCTAAATTAATTCTGCATAAAGGAAGTTTTTTTGATAAGACTAAGGTTTTTTTACAGTTTATGGTTTTATTTTAAGTCTAGTTGGGAATAAAATTTTTTCTTATTAGTTTTTGCAAGGCAAAGAAATAGAATTTGCTTTTATTAACTGTCAAAATTATTTTCTAAATCCCGGTATTATTCATATCGTTGTTATTTATAGGTGACCATCAAATTAATATTGAAATCGACGGGAGACCACTCGGGATTTGTCCTGTGATAATGGAGGTGGTTCACACTCCAAAGGTCCCTCGCCTACCTTCTACCGTCCTTATAGGAAAGAAGCTAGCTTTTGAAGGTAACTTGAACTTGATGAATAGACATTCATATTTCTTCAATACTCTCTTTTGTTTCTGATGTCAGAGTTTTTTATCTGAATTGCTTTTAGTGGATGCGGGTCGGAGTGTTCAAGAAGATTTGATTGTGAAAGTTAGGGACGAAGAAGGTCACGAGCTGCCTGTCACGACAGAAACTGACAGCCGTGGTATTATAAGGGTGAACTGTAGGTTAGAAAATGGTTATTGTTTTATTTTACGAAATTGACTTCAAGTAAAATTAGCTCTGAGGAAATGTTATGGGTAAGTTTATAAATTTCAGAGCTAATGGTTTTTAGAATGCTACATTTTGAACCTAACACGAGTATACTAGTTTCTTCATTTTTTACGAGGAAATTTTAGAAAACTCCTTTGTAGATTTCGGAACAAAGGCCGTCACACAGTCGAGCTCTTCCTTGATGGTAGGTTGATGAGTGAACCTCAGTACTTAAATGTGATAGCTCCTGGTACTGGTGCACGGATAATAAATGAAATTGAGCGTGGTCGGGTAGGCGAGCCATTCAAAGTTGCAATTCGTGTAGACACTGGAGTGAGCAAGCACTGTAGTATTGCTCTTACAGGTTAACAATAAATATATTTCAGTCGCCTATTTTAATACTTTCTCTTACGGAACTTTAAGATTTTTATTGACAAAACAAATAATTTTATTTGTTGAGCTTTGAACAAAATTTTTTTCGGTCAATTCATTACGCTTGCTGCGAAGATGTCGTAAAATTGAGTGCTCACAATATATTATATTCTCGTTTTTCGTAATTTTTGATAGTTTATTGAAGCTATCTATTTTCCTCTTTACGCATTATGATTTAGACCCACATGGCAACCAAGTCCCTGTTTCACTTCGTGACATTGCCAACGACATTATTGAGGCTGAGTTTGTGCCCAAAACAGAGGGGAACCATAGTCTTTCTATTAAAGTTGGAGATGAACGTATCAAAGGAAGTCCATTCAGAGTTGCAGTGCTAGACCTAAGTACTGTTCGAGTCATTGGCCTTAAAAACGATCGCATAGGTTTAGAGCAACGTTTCAATGGTAATACCTTTAGACGTCTTTCACTTTCCTGAGAGGTTTTTAAGCATTTTTTACATAATTCTATTAATGCCTTGAATAGTACGAGTCAATTTTTGAAGTAAAATACAGTAAGCATAGGCTTCACTGCTGATTAAATTGTTGTTCAAATTGACTACTGTAGTTGACTGGTCCAACTCTGGCGGCAGTGAAGCGAGTGTACGAATAACGAGGGATGACTCAGAAATTCCATGTGCCGTTAAGAAAGTGAAGCCTGGTTTGTACGTTTGTTCCTTTACCCCCAAACAAGCTGGATTACATCTGGTTGACGTCAAAATAGATGGAATTTTACTTCCTGGTAATCAATTTTTTTTATTTTACTGCTTCTTGAATTCTACTTGAAGAAGTTGGAAGGGTTTTAAGCATTATTATGGAAAAGCTAGCGAGACATTCAAAAAAAAACTTAAAGTTCAAGAAAATTTGCTTATCTTTCTTTCATGCCTTCTATTATCTAAGTGTATTTATGTCTCAGTTTAGAATCTTCTACTGTTTATTTTTGCGACTTGTGTATAATGTAAATTAGTTAGTTAGGACTTATAGAAGTTATGTATTTGGAAGTTAAAGGAAATTAGATATTGAATAGTATATATGAAATAAAACTGAATACTTATTTCCGCAGAATGCCCTTATGAATGCATCATCAACGATACTGGTGCTGTACGCGCTCGTGGAGACGCACTAACTCGAGCGCAAAGAGGAAAGACTGCTCGTTTTGAAGTTTCTTTGTCAAATGCTGTTCGTGGAGAACTTGACGTTATTATAACAGGTAGATCAAGCAAAGTTCTAGAATTACTAAGAACAGAAAGTTCGATGTACTTTATCAGTTTTGAATTTAACCTTTTCTTTAATTACCGTGTATTTTGAGTATGATTTATGCTTGAAATACCGGTCAATTCAAGTATTTCTTAATTTTTTAAACCTTTTTTTTTACTTTTTTTCAAAAGTTTAATTTAACCTTTTGTTTCTTAATTATTAATTTTCAGCAGTGACTCTGTAGGTTATTAGTAATTTTTTAAAATTACCTTACTCATGGCTACATCGAATATCCAATGGCTAAGTTTAAAAATCGTGTTTGTCGTTTATCTGTTGTTGTTTGACGTTGCTGTCAGTTGTTTTAACCCCCACACATTCATCGTTTTGTATAAATTTTTTGTGCCAACAAACCTCTGACCAATCTTTCAAACTTTTTTCAGACCCTCGTGGAGGTCCGTTATCTGTAAGATGTTATCGTCAACAGGATGACAGTTACTGGGTTGAATTTACTCCTGAAGATATAGGCAAGTTCATATATTACATGTCCAGACGTTATGACTGACTCAAAATCTTTCCAACAATGACTTTTAGGGCTTCACAAAATTGAGGTTCTTTTTGCGGATGTTCCAATTGCTGGAAGTCCATTTAAATGTGAAGTTGTCGACCCCAGGAAAGTAATTATCAAAGGAATGCAAGAGTCCTTTGTTTTGCACCAGCCAGCAAATATATCAGGTTTTGTCTGTATATCATTGTTTACGTGTGTTTTCTCTAGAAAAGCGAGTTATTTTATAAAAACTTTCTTTTTACGCTGTAGTAACAAAAGCAAGTTGCAGTAAGCAGAGCTGAAGCAGGCAATGGCGAGCTACAAGTCGATGTTACGGATCCCTCAGGTCAGCTCATGAAGGCTGACGTGCTGAAATCTCCAAATGGAACTGAACAGATTTCATTTCTACCCACTGAAGTTGGTAAATATAAATTAAACGCCCGTCTTGCAGGATTTCAAGTTGCCGGTAAGGTTTAGGTATTATTTCAAAGATAAAAAGTAGTCGTATAAAATATACCTGAATAAGTTCTATTCGTTTTCAGGAACTCCTCAAAATATAATTGTTGAAGAACAAGGTAAACCATCAGTAGGCGGTAACGCAATTGAAAGAGTCGTGGATGTTAATCAGCAAGCAAGCGTAATATTTGATTCAAAGAAGATCAAAGGAGGTTTGAAGATTGATGTTAGAGGTGATTCCTTAATAGTTGTTCTAGAAACTAATATTGATAAATACTTTATAAGGTTTTGGAAATAATGCTTTAAATTCTCCAGGTCCGAAAAAGAGTAAAGTGCGACATACCGCTAACAAGCGCTCAGACGGCACCACAGAAATTCTGTTTACTCCTACAGAAGTTGGACAGTATCTTGTGAACGTTGAGTTCAATAACAAGTCAATAACAGGTCGTTATAACAAACTTTATGTTTTTTTCTTCATTTTTTTAAAACCAATTCTATCTAAGTTCATTTAAAATTTTCAAATTAGTATTTGAAATTTTTTAACGTTCATTTGATTTTAGGCAGCCCATTCTCGGTAGAGGTTGTTGATTCTCATAAGGTTATTATTGACGATGAGAATGTCGATGATAACAATCTTCTACATTTAGCGGTCCAACAGAGGAATGTCATAAATGTTGATGCAACTGCTGCAGGAAAAGGTAAATTTAGATTTTTTACATTTTTTTCTTTTCACTTTTTTTGAACCTTTATTGATAAGTACTTGTTTAGGAGATCTTCGGGTTGAAGTATGTAATGCGGAAGGTGATTTTGTTGATGGCTGCAGTGTGGAATCTCTTGGATATGGGAAATACCGTATCCTGTTTAATCCCAGAATTGTTGGTGAATACAAAATATTTCTATACTGGTCCGAAATTCCTGTCGATAGCGCATATCCACTTCAAGCTGTGGCAGAATCTGACGAACCTTCAACTTCACACGGTTTTGCTAGTAGTAACGCAGAAGTTGTACGTCATCTGGCTACTAGGTAATGCGGAAAATTTGATTAGAACAAACAATTTTATCTGTAATTTCTGCAAAGAGACTAAATAGATTAGATAATTGGGTACAAAGAAGCTTAATTAGTTTGAACTACCAGTTACTTGAGACCATTTTTAACTTTATTGAAAGCTAACAGTTTGGTTGGGGTTTTAAAAGGATACCGGATGAATTAATCTGAAATGAGTAAGAGAGTATGTTGTAGCGAAAAAGAGCAGACATATGAAGAGAATGAAATGGCCGATATGGGAAGAATTGTTCTGCGTGGCGAAGGTCTTACCCGTGCTTTTACAAAAGAAAAAGCCGAGTTTATTATTGATACGTCAGATGTTTCACGAGGTGAATCATCATGTTTTTTGCATTTATTTTTTCATCTAATTATGTACTCCCACAGTAATTGGCTTTTTACAGAAGGTCGGATTACATGCGCCCTCACTGGCCAAAAAGCCGACGTTCCTATTCGCCTTGTACATCTAGGAAATAACGTGTACAAAGCCACCTACACACCTCTAATACCAGGCAGCTATGAACTACAAGTGAATTTTTAAAAGAATTGAGCTTATACATATTTGTTTATTTATTTATTTATATTTATATGAATGTCTATATATACGAGGTTATTTTTAGGTACTGTGGAATAGCCATAATGTCAATGGCTCACCATTCCTTGTCCATGTTGATCATAATATTAGTGCTGCAGAACTTATTCATGTTGACACAAATACTCTCAAGATTGGAATAATTAATGAAGATATCAAGACATTAATTGACACTAGGCGTGCTGGTCCAGGTAATGCAATTCATTTTTAGGCAACGCGTAATTTTTGGAGCACGCTAATTTTGTATTAAAAGTTAGGTTTATTGGACTTTTCATACTTCATCTCTTAAGCCCTCTCTCTTGAACCTCTGCGAAAATTTCATGTCAAAAAATTTAATTGCAATTTAAAAAAATAGAGCTTGAAACTTAATTTATCAAAAAAATCATAATCACAGCTGTCTTTTCCGCTTGAGAATACAGCCTCATATTCTGAATTTTTTACAATTATATTTTAGTCTATGCCAATAATTTCTAGGGCAACTGTCAGCGCAATGTATGGGGCCCTCAAAGTTGGCATACTGCGAATTGTACGATCATCGTGATGGCACCTACACTTTATCCGTTAGGCCTTCAGAGATTGGCAAACATACATTAGGTCAGAGATTTTTAAGCAGTAGTATTTTTTAATGAGATATTCCTTTTTACTTTCTTGGAACAACTAACCAATGTTTTTAGAAACATTTTTCTTTTCTCCGTCCTTTCATTCTGATAATTCTGCTTTTTTCAAAACTATTTGACTTCAGTGGTCAAATATTCAAATGAGCACGTACCCGGAAGCCCGTTTGTTATAAATGTTTCTCACCCACCAGATGCTTCTAAAGTTCGAGTTTTTGGTCCTGGAATTGAACATGGCATACTATCTACGTCAGTTAAATTAAAACTTAAAAATTTGTTTTTATTTCCGACTTTGATGTTGTTCCACCTTCATTTTAACTAATTTCTAACCAAGCATTTTATAACTGCATTTAAATAGTCAGTTGGGAGTTCCATCTCAATACTTTACCTCGTTCCATTCCAGGTTCAAATCCAACTTTGTTGTCGAGACGAAAGGCGCTGGTGCCGGTCAGCTGACCGTGCGAGTGCGTGGCCCGAAGGGGGCATTTAATGTTGAAATGCAAAGGGAAAAGAAGCAGGAAAGGACAATACACTGTAAATATGAGCCGAAAGAGCCAGGAGATTATCAAGTAAATTCTTTTCGTTTTTATGCCTTTGATTTTTTAGAATAAGCTGCTACAGAAGGAGCTTGCCGCAGTTATAACCATTAATGTTCAGTTTCGCTAGTATTGATTATAACGAGAAAACAGTTAACTTTTAATTTAGGTGGAAGTTAAATGGCACGGGGAGCATGTTCCCGGTTCACCCTTCTTGGTCATGATCATGGATACTGAACAAGAGTTAGAGCGATTCCTCAGAGGAAGTGCGCCATCTCCACAGCCTGCTACTCCATTCATACCGCCGGGATGGATCGGCACTCCGCCACCACCGCTGTTTATGAGTGGTCCTCCTGCACCTCCTCATGGGCCTTATCCTCCTCCTCATCTTGCTCTTCCACCCCCACACGGTATGGTCCCTTACGGTCCTTCTCCTCCTCATGCTATGAGAACAGGTGCTAGAACACGATATGCGAATGGATACTGATCTGTGGCTTATGTTTAGAATTATTTTAAAGTTCTTTCAAAAAATATTTACAAACTTCTATTGTCTGTTATTAAAAGTATTAATAATATTGGTTTATATATAAATAGTATGTGGTGTACAAAGCGAAAATCTATGTAAAATGGAGAGACGGTTAGAGGACTGATTTGATAGGAGGAAAAAATGAACTCTATAAACTGACGAGAAAGTTAGGGGAACAAAAAGATCTAGCAGTGCAGACAAAGAAGGATCCCACCGCATTGTGGCAAAGTGAAGAACTTTAGCCTCCTCTCCGTGTAGAGACCACTAACTTTGTTTTTCGTATATGTTTTCTTTAAATGTCCAACATTCAACGCATTGATTATTTATTTTCCAAAAGTTTAGTCACCCAATAATCTGTGGTGTGACCACCACCATTTCAAATAAAACCATATTTTTTGTTTCGTTGTACGTGTTTCCAAAGTACTTCCATGGTTAGTTATAATTCTGAGAGGAGTGGCTTTTGAAGTATTACGACGCGACCAATCGGCATTTGCTTAATCGGGAGCATTTACTATAACGCTCCTCTACGTATCCCTAAAATCTCCACCCCTCACACCTTTTACTGTTGGCAACTGATAGCTGGCTACGCTTACACGAACTTAGCTGTACTAGGACTGTGTAACTAAGAAGGCGCGGATTCAAAGACCGATGATATCGCTTTGACACTGAATGGTTCTTAGAAGTGCTAATTCATGTCTATGGTGATGTTAACCGAGTCGATGAGCACTTGTTGTCGGTGTACAGTAGCTCATATTATATGATCACGCTCTGAATGACGCATTGTCCGCTTATATACCTAAATACCGCGAAATGACGTACTGCCATCGTCCCAAAGGCATTTCGGTAGGGATAAACCATAAGCCGACCCTTTGTCAGCCTGATATCGCCGATTTTCCGAGCTGTCGCCACCATACTTCAAAATTCTTATGGCTTTGAAAGTGGTTATATATTTTTAGAATAGAGAACTCTTTTATTAACATATTTGCACCTTCCTCCTTTCCACCTCAACCTTGAATTTTTTTCCATTCATCTTCCGCTAAAAAGAATTTGATGTCGGATTAAGACAAAACTGAGTTCATTCCATTTATTCATTATGAATAGTCGAGTATCTACACAAGGTAGAACAACGAGACTCAGCATAAAAAAGAACCAGTTGGAAGCAAGACAGAGTAAGTTCGAACAAAAAGAAAATGAAAGAACCAAAAGAACATTTATCTGATTCAAAAGGATCCAAACTATGGTATTTTTTTTCTGTCTACTTAGGTTCTCTTTGAAAGATTCGCTGAAGAATTTGGACAAAAGTTTTGCCTCATAAAAACATTTTCCCCATATACGCTTAAGCGAAGCAAATATAATCTCGAACCATTTTCCTT
>UXUI01007392.1:29460-42994 GCA_900576705.1 Enterobius vermicularis | reverse complement strand
TTTTTTTTTTCTTTGCTGGAAAAGTGTTAACGGATTTTGATTGTAATAGAGCACCTATTAATGTTAATAATCATGAACAAATCGTTAATCAATTTTTTTTCTGTTTTCCAGATTTTACTGACTTTTACAAAAACCACAAATTGCCTGGAAGCTTCTTGATTGATAGGAGAAAGTTTTTACACTTTATAGGAATTATAAAGGTTAGAAAACTGTTGAATTTTTTTTATACTTTATTGCTGTTTTCCACTGTTTAGTTCCGATGCTGTAAATAAGACAAAAAGATGAAAAAACTTTTTAAACCGATGTTTTGAGCGTATTGACTTTCAGTAAAACAAAGAAAAAAATTGTGGTGATGCAACGAGACTTTATGGCCACTTATAGGATTACCAGGATTTCTTACTAGAAAGCCAGCAGAAAGGCCACCAGTTGTTTTTTCTAGTTTAAAAATCGTTAGTTTTATCTTTCTATTCCTCCCAATTTAACCTCTTTATCCCATTATTTTTATTTTTTATTCATCTCATCTTCTTTTACTTTGTTTTCTTTTGTTTTGCTTTTTTGTACGCTTTTTTAAGCCCAAATTGTACTTATTCATAAGGCAGATTACGACAGCAAAAGAGTGATGTTGTCCACGTAGTTAAAAAGTCTGATGACATTAAAAAAAACAGCGGGTAACGTACACATATAATGTATTTGCAGTAAACAAAAGACTGTTTATAAGTTTAAATATCTTTAAAATGCCGTGAGTTTCTGGGTTTACCAGCTAAGAGGAAAAGCAGGTTTACCACGTAAAATGCGAAAAAAAAAATATTGAACTTTTTTCGTATTGAATGCATGAGAAGTCAAAAACTTTACTTTTATTTGTATCACTGAGGAGGAAAATGCCGGATGAGATCCAAAAAATAAATAAATAAATAAATAAACTAAATGACACTTTCATTTTGCCTTCTCCTTCTTTTTAAACTTTCCTTCTACTGCTGCCAACACCAAGCATTAAGTGTGTACATTTATCTGTGCTTTTCTACGGAAAAATGGCAACATCTGTCATGTTGTTATGGTTCCATAATTTGTCTTGGCATTACACTCAAAAGTTGGCCTTATTTATTTGCTTTACATTAAAAAAAAAAAACAACACTATGGTAGTTGTTGAGTACTGCTGAATGTATTTGTTGTTCTGTAGAAATTGAAATTCTCTGCTTTTTTGCTCTGCTGCTAAAAATAGTTCAGGTCTTTGAGTAAAGATGGTCTTGTGATAGTGCCTGTTGATATTTCCAACTGAACAATTTCGATGGTTTACTTATTTCATTATTGGGTAATATGGGACCTTTTAATTTGACTGACTTTTATCTATTATCCTGTTTTAATGCTTTTTGATTTGAAAAATTTTCGAATAAGTTGACACTTTTTTTAATATCAGAAGTTACTCTTTTCTTGCATTTTTCAAATTTTTTAATTTCTAACTGTTTTTCGTAAAACTTTTTCAACGGCTGACAAATCAGTGTTTTCAGCAATTCAACCCTTGTGTGCAACAATGTTATCCGTTATTTTATACCATTGAACATAAATGGAATTGCGTGAAGTATAAACGGTTAGTCGTCGTTTAATCCAGTTTACAGTTGAAAGCCAAGCTGTTTTATTTGTTTTATTAGCGGCTGCATGCGATTACTTTTTTAGATTTTACACTTAGGTGTATTGCTTATACATGTACCTTACAGCTTTTTTTCTCCTGCTTTTTTTGATTTTTAGTTAATAAATAGAATTTGTGTTAACAACTTTAACAGTAATTATTTTGAAGTTAGGTAGATTCAGTAAACAAAATTCACATGGGACTTGTTAATTCAACATCCTTATGGTCAAATCGTGGTTTTACTGGTGGCAAATCACTGCCTGTGGTCGGTAACGGGCAGTACGAAGTTGGTTGTGCGGATATCATGGTTGGAGCGAATGACGAAGAAGATATAGGAGTATTTGCTCGTATATTCTATCCTGCAGAAGAAAAAGTATTTGTGACTCTATTCACTTTAATAGCTTTAAATGCTTATTTGATGATTTTTTAGTTTATTATATTATATTTTTTTTAGACTGATTCATCACCATCTGCTGGAAATCAGACATGGCGGCCTAGAAAAGAATATGTTGACGGTTTTGCGAATTATAAAAAAATCTCACCTCGAAAAATCCATTTTTTATTGGATCTTTTTGTTGGTGACCGTCGGCAAGTTAATTTCTAAAAATCCTTTATAAAGTTTTATTCCTTCACCCAGTCTGAAGCTTTTTAAGCAACAGGGACTCATAACTTGCATATTGGCACATCTTTTAAAACTACAAATTTCGGTGCTATTCTCATTCGTTCCCAACCATTCGAGGACTATTTTTAAGGCTGCCTTGCATCTTTCACAGGCCGGTAAGGTTAAAATCAAGCGGTTCATCTGCATTATCTTTCCCGATAGTCGTTTTCTCCCATGGGCTGTCATCATGTCGTTTAATGTCTTCTTTGTATTGTGTTTCGGTCGCAAGCCATGGTATTGTTGTTGCAGCGATCGAGCATAGGTTATTCTTTGTCAATTTTTCTGTATATGTTTAGGAAAAACTGCTGTAGTTTTACTTTAGGTACTTAGAAGAGTGGGAGGTTACTTAGCATTATTGCAGATTTTTTTTATTCAGGGACCGGTCGGCATGTTGGACGTACTCATTAGAAAAATATGGTAACGGTAATGATTTATATGAAAAGTCGATTCCTTTAAGACAACTTACTTTGCTAGACAATGAATTCCGGGTTAGGAACCAACAGGTTAGTCATTGCAATTTTTTCACCAAAAGACGGCTTAAATTTCACTATTACATTCTACTTTATGGTATCGTTCCAGTTACATAAAAGAGTTGCCGAATGCGTCAAACTATTAAGCGTTTTAGAAGAAATAAATCTGGGATTTCATAATAAACAAGTGAATGATTCTCAGAACAGCTCTATCCTATATGGCAAAGACTTTGACTGGACCCAACTCAAAGTAAGCTACCGGTCTATTTTATTCTTAATCAATATAGAGCAGTTTCTGATTTCATACTTTTCCGACTTTTGGTACATTTATGAGTCACTCTTTACTGCGCAGTTCAATTTTCGCTTCATCTCAGTAATTAGAGTTGCTGGAAAAGAATTAAACTATGGAATGAAAGGCTAAAAGTCACGCTAGTCACGCTATATTTGAAACTAAAAGTTTTTGATAACTACTTTCATGACGCTGAGCGGCCTATATTTATTCTGTCCCTTTTTAGGGACATTTAGATTTGAGCCGTGTTGCAGCTGTTGGGCATTCATTTGGCGGTTCTACAGCAGTCTCACTTCTAGCATTCTCAGGAGAATTCAGGGTATGTATTTGTTTTGTGCTCTCTGTAGTATTTTTTTTAGTAATTAAAGTCCACTGAATGTCATGTTGCAACTTTTCAGGCCGCAGTTTTGTTGGATGGCTGGATGTTCCCAATCGAGAAGGAATTATACCCACGGATTCAGCAACCTGTTTTATTTCTCAACGCTGACACTTTCCAATGGCAGGAAAACGTGAAGAGTATGCTTCAAGTTGGAAGCGAAGAGCCGAGAAAACTTATCTTTACCTTAAGGTATTATAATCTTGACTGACCCTTTTTTCAGTATTCATGCTTGTGAAATATGATACATCGTTACCAAACACGACTTTTTGAACCCAAATTTTTTCAAGGCTAGTTTTTCTGACAAAGAGAATGAGTTTTCAGAGGGATAACGCATTATTCTTTTACCGACCTTCCCCTCGTAGTACCTGGTTTCCTTAGTAGGAAACTTAATTTTTCCGGCGAGACCGATGCAGTGACCTGTTTGGCAGCTGTTGTAGAAATGTCAGTTTCCTTTCTGAGAACCAGTTTTGAAGGAGATGAATTTGATTCGTCTGGTATTGAAGAGAATTACCGGAACATCTTAATCAAGGGTTCGCCTTTTATTCCTGTGAAATCTTCTTCTTCACCATAGTAGAGGATGGGCATGCCGAAACAATTTCGCGGATTAGCTTTGTCGGACGGCTCCATGCTCCATGTTCCCTTCCCGATCCTGTTGGGCAAGAACACATCGTGCAAAAATTCCCAGTAACCAGTAGTAGCGACAGTTTCTTGAACGATGAAGAGTGGGAGATTTTTCGACGTACTGGATTCCGTTACCTATATGGAGGCGATGACCGTTCATACGGATAATTACGTCTCTTTTTAAAGAATAGCACTTGATGACTTCTAAAGTTGAATTTTTGGGCTGTGGACGGTGGGGATTCCTACTCAAATATGAAGTAGCCTTGTGTCAGGTTTATAGATACACAGAAGCCATTATATGGCAGTAGTCAACGTGGAGGGTTAAATATTATTCAACAGGGGCAGGGTTGCAGAATTTAAGATTTACTCTTAAGTGTTAGAAAGGGCCTAATCTATCAATGATTTGCCGAATCCCTGTTTGACAGAAATAAGGCGGATCTCTTTACTTTCTGCTCTATCCTTCAAGGATACAAATCACTAGCAAATGGAGCTCCAATGGCTGTTGCCTGCTGTGAATTTATGCAACGGATTCTTTTTTTGTGTAATATCTTTTTCTGTGTTTAATTCTCAAACGATCAATCCACTACCATTTGTTAAGAATAAATAGTTTTTAAAGCTCCAGACCATCACAAGCTTTCAGCAGAAATAACGATTAGGTAATGCAAAAAACCATTCATTAAATAAGCTCTGTGTAAATAGGTATTTGATTCACTGTAACATGGAAATTTCTGAAACGGAGGGTTGTTTTCAGCTTTTTGATTTTAATATTTTTGGCTCATTGTGCTATCTGTAGAGGGGTTAGTCTCATTATAAATGGCCACAGAAACAGTCGTCGAATGAAGTTATGCTAGTTTTGTAGAGCCACAGAACTCAGTATAAACTGAAAAACCATTCTGCAGCAACCCAGGAAAATTAAACACAAAAGTAAAGATGCAAAAATATGGATATCATAGACTTCTTTCATTGGTTGGCCCGTTCAAATTTGCTTTTAGTGTTATCGTGTCACTAACACGAATTATTGCGTGGTTAACGACGCCAATTGGGGTTTGCAGCATGTCGACAGCAAAATGACTGCTATCAGCTTTCATTACGATAAATTTGCCACGAACACAAGTTTTTTCGTGCAAATGTATCTCAACCTGAAAATAAAAGTGGACAGTGACTGGTATGATGTGGACATCTGACAAAGCAACCTGTGTTTCTTCCTTACTGAATTTCTACAAATTCTAAGAACTTAATTGGTGTTAACGGTGCTGTAAACTACAGCTTAATTTCAAAAGCCTCAGTAACTATTTTTAAATCCGTCTCTTAAGACGAAGTGTTCTTCTTATGAGTGCTTAAGAAGTGTGAATGAAATAAATGGTCATCAACCTTTCCAGATAACAACGACCCAGAAAAAAATATATATATATTTCAGTAAAAGAAATAAACGTTCAGGCTCTTTCTTAAGCAAGTAAACTAAATTTTGAAATGACCTCTTTTTGCGCAAGAAAAGAAATAAGTCGAATATATCGTTCCCTGAGCTCTGCTCGCTGTTTTTGTTCCGTCATGTTTTAGCTTTATTTTGATCCTTGCTTGAAAGTCCAAATCCAGACATAAACCTGCAATAACTACAAGACAATTTCACTTGAAATTTAAATATACTAAGTTCAACAAGGAGTGTAACATCAAATTTAACTAGAGAAAAAATTGTGTTGCTTTTGCAATAGAACACGTCTATTCCTAAACTCAAATTTTTTTTGTTTGCTGTTCTTTACCCTCTACTATTTTATCGCCTTTACAAAACAAACAAAAATTTTGTTCATTACAACAAAAATCACTCATAGTACAGCGTTTTGGAACCGAACATAAACTAAAATCGCAGTTTAGTACTAGGTCCTTAAAAGATGAATATTAAAAAAAAAAAAAACACTTGGTAAACTTAACGATAAGAATCTAAAACAGTGCCCCCAACGGTAAGACCAATAATTGCATAGCATCTACAGCAGTACCTAAGGTGGACTAAAAACGAACGAAGAACTTAGCGAGTGAGAGTTCTTAATTGCGACAGTGCCACCATTTTCCGTTAAATGATTCATAGTTTCCGTAAACAACAAACCAAAAGAAGCCTATTATTACAGAGATATGTTCTTATTACAATCATTTCGAAACAATGCTCAGGCTTCTTTTCATCATAAAATGCTCATTCAAAACCCTTTTTTTTACCCTCTTCCCCCACCTCCCAAGTTAATTAACACCAATTCTTTATCGTAGAGCACCTCTTTATTACTCATCCCTTCACAACATCTGTAATACACAAACTTTCACTTCCTCTTCCCCTGTGTTCCACTTAAACAATCGACAACATGTATGCAGATTTTGTCTTCAACTTTAAATGCAAGGGCTGAATAATGGAGGGAGGGGGAGGAGGGTACAAAACTCTTTAGAGAAGGAGTTTGGAGCAATTAAAAGAAACGGCATGAATTAATTCTAAGTATAATATTCCTTCCTGATTCCGAAAAGCGCTTTGTCCAACAAAAATGTTAAACCCTCTCTACTTAGTTAACTTCATATGAAAAGACTCTGAAATGAAAACGTGCCAGCGACGTTAACTGGATCCAAAAATATTTCATCTTCCAAATGTTGTAAAAGCGTTCTTGTCAAAATCAAGTAAAAAACTCTGCCTTGAACCAAGTAAATGGTTGTATGGAGGCTGTGTATTACGACGACGAGCACTCTACGTTAACAAATAATAGCCATGTGGTAACCAAAACAATCAAAAAAATTTGATGAAACTTCCAGCAGCAAATAAACGGATATATGGGTGAAAAAAAAGCATCGAAGAAGACCGTCGTGCTTTTTTGACCCAAAAGGACGACTGGCAAAAACTTAATTCTTTCTCGACGACGGGAAACTGCCAATATTTGGACTTTCCATTATAGTATTTAACTTCTGAACAGCTACCGAAAAAATTAATTGTGACGCAATACTGCTGTAAGGAGTTACCTGTCAATCCTGAAACGATAGATATACCGTATTCTTCGTAGCTGCTCTTTTAGTATGTAATGTAATGGAATAGTTCTGGTCGTCCACAGCAATTCCCCAATGTAATCGAGTAGACAGGTCATTGTGTAACTATGATTACCATCCTAAGGTTATCGTTGGGTGTCGAAATAACTGTGTATTTTAGCTTATTATGTTCTGCGCAGCTTCAGCAAGCTCCTGAGCCAACTAGATCGCGAGATCTCTGGAATCCTTTTGGGACAACCTCCACAACTCCTAGGCCTGCTGGACATGTGCGGTTTTATCTTTCAAGAAATACTTTTTCAGTATTCTTTCGTATCCTGTAAGTTATTGTTAAGCTTTATAATAAATGCATTCGTTTTTCATTTTTTCGGTAGGATTTCCAAAGTGTTTTGTAGTCAGTCTGAATTCGAAATTTTTTAGTTGGAAACTGATGAAGTGATTGTTCGTTTGTCTATCGGTAATCTTGTTGGCAAAAGGTTTGACGTGGTTGATGTTCCCTGGACGCATCATCAAGACCCATTAGATAACCTCCCACCTGACCGTAGTCATTTTGACCCAAACCCAGTTTCACGCTACAATAACGTATCAGTTTATGTGTTTCTTGGTGTTCCATATGCGGAACCACCGATTGCGCAACGCAGATTCAAGGTTTGGGTTGAACTATAATTTTAGCAAGTTGGAACCTCTTCACGAACTTACGCGTTGAGTTTTGGAAGTGTTCATTTTTTAATGCTACTTCTACACTCATTGTTTCTAGGCGCTTATTCATGCCTTATTTTCTATTTTGTTTAGCCACCGCAGCTGTTAACACAGTTACCGGGCGAGGATCCTTTTTTCGCGTTTAATAGTCCTCCTTCTTGCGCTCAGAATGTAGAAGCCAGGCCAACTCTTTTTGTGAATGATCCGTATCCGTTTAGAGTTAATGAGGACTGCTTGTACTTGAACATTTATACCCCTGATGTAAGTATCTCGTTTGACTTGTGGGACCTTGATGGGTTGAATTCGGAGTAGAGTGATTCCTGTTTTAGACTTCAGTGACGTCTCGTACGAATTATCCTGTGCTGGTTTTTCTTCATGGTGGGAATTTTCAAACGGGGTCGCTGAATGAATGGCCCGGACACGTTCTCGCTTCGAGGGGATTAGTCGTTGTAACGGTGAATTACAGGCTGGGACCGTTTGGGTTTATGGGTTTAGGCGATACGGAAACTGGGAATTACGGGTTACAGGTTTGTTTTTATAGAATTCTTTTTTTTGCTTACTTTTACTTGTTTAATGCCCACTGTTGGTCGAAAATAGTTACGGGAATGTTTGGCTGTGATAGTGCTGTTTTGCGATGCCTTACTGTGATTTTGTTGTATCGCATAAGTACGACGCATTAGTTTTCCCTTAAGCGTACGAAATTTTAATAGAACCAGTTAATTCCTAGTCTTTTCCAGCTTGCCATTTTTAGAGGAATATAGGTGAATAGTGGAATTTTTTTTAAATCATAGTAATTCCAGGACCAGCGTATTGCCTTACGTTTTGTGAGGGATCACATAACATCTTTCGGTGGCGATCCGCAAGCTATAACTTTAGTTGGTCATGATGCTGGTGCGGTCAGTGTTGGTCTTCATATGCTTTCTCATCTTTCAACACGTAACTTTTAAATAGTCTAATATCACTATGTTTCGTTTTTTATTTTACTGGTCACAGTTAGTTGCGGTACCTGCATTCTTGCTACAATTGCAGATTTGTTCCGAGCAGCTGCTGCAATGTCGGGGGCTGAAGTATCCTATCATTCGGTTATCGGAAAACCTGCCTTAGCTTTCAATAACACAATAAAATTAGGCAGGTATCTTGGTTGTTCGCAGACAACTGCAACAGAAGTTTGGAGCTGCATACTTACGCGTTCTACAAATGATATTCTTCGGGCTGTTGAAACAATTCCTGTAAGTCAGTCTCTTACTTTGATTACGCGCTATGATGTTTATTCATCTTTCGGGACTGAGCAAATGATGTCAGAATCTAACTGAGCGCGCATATATATTACCCTTTTTACTGGGGTTTTTGGAAAAAATTTACATCTGAAGTGAAGGAATTTTTTATCGGAAACATATTCTCTTCTAATTGATTTAGTGAGGTAAATAAGCTGTGTTTAGATAGAATACAACCGGTACCTCTTTCTCCCCTCTGTTGATGGTAAACAAATATTGCATAATCCATTTTGGATGTTAAATGTTGCGACAACAGGAGGAGTGAATTACCCTTCACCAGTCCCTTATCTTACGGGATTAAATAAGCATGACGGAGCAGAGGCTAGTAGCCGGAAGTTGTTGTTGCAGATATACTCCTTTCTGTTCTTGTTGTGACTTTCTCTTCGATAAACAATCAAGTAATTTCAATTCTTTTAGGTAGTACTAGAAGATAGGACCTTGGGGGAGTTCAACGACTTTTTGAATGTCGATGATCAGTATATGCGAAGTTTTGTTCTTGAATATGCTTTCCGGCATAATTATACGATGAATCGAGAGGCTATTGCAGAAGCAATTGAGGATAGATACAGATACTGGCCAGACCCAGCAAATTCGGAGGCAATTAGAAGGATGTTTATTGAGGTAACATCTAAAGATATGGTTTTTAATGCTTCCTAAATCCTCCTCTCCATAAACAGAATTTGAAGAAATTTACACTGCATTCTAAAATTAACTACCTCAAGCAAAGCAAAAGTTTTTACTTGAAGCTAACAACTGATGCGTTTTACGTCGCTCCAATCGCACAATCAGCCCATCTCCATTCCTCTGCAGGATCAAGAACTTTTCTTTATGTTAATAATTATGAATTTGGACGTGGAAGCACTAACTCATCATTTCTTCCAAAGTGGATGCGTATGCAGTTTACTCTAATTTCAGTCATTGATTTGTAATTAGTGCAATGATGGTTCCATCTTTCGGGTCTGATTATGATGACCACAACATATGCTGAGCACAGTTGCTTTGCCTACGTTTTACTGTTGAATTTTCTTCTGTCTTAATGTTTTCTAAAAATCATTAAGATCATTATGCGGTTTTTATTGAGAATTTAGGTGTTTGTCATGACTGTGATCTGTATCTACTGTTTGGGTTCCCGTTCCTTTCTAAAGAACTCCTTCCTCGTCATCTGACTGGAGTGCAGTGGACAGAGAATGATCGTAATGCGAGTCAGGTCTTCACCTCTATCTTCAGACAGTTTTGTTACAACCAGTAAGGCATTTATTTATTTTGCTGCAGTTTTAGTGGGAAGGAGTCATGTTCAGTCACTAACATTCAGTTTTTTAACGACTTTTAGGCTTTTTTTATACTGCATTTAGAGACCCTAATTTTCCGAGTGACCAGACGTGGGTCGCTTTTGAACCGAGAGCTCACTGGTATCTGAACTTCAATTACTCAGATTTGACAGGAATTAGAGTTCCTGGAAAGCTGTTTCGAGATTTTCGTTGGGAAGATGTCGCATTTTGGACGCAATATATACCGTCGGTGTGTTTTTGCTGTTCTCGACTTTTATTCAGTATGAGAATTGTCTTGCGCCTTATGTGTTGCTCGATCGTTTTAATGAAATGGTTTTAGGTTACTTGAAGTTGAATTATTTAAAATCCTCGTGCTGCGGGAAGTTTTTTTACGCAATAATGAAAATCTTTTAGTGGTTTAAATGTTATGATCAATTTCTTTTTCAGCTTGTTCAGTACATGACGACGACGTTTTCTCCACTTGATTCTGAGTTGAGAAATGAAGTAGTGTTGTACAAAATCAGCATTGGTGTTGTAGTATGTATCCTGATGATTGTAACAGTGCTTGCTTGTACGTTTGCGTATCTTGTGTTCGAAAGGAATCCAAGGTTACGGGCAGAGTACGATCGCAAAAATCTAATTTCTGAGAGTGGAAAACATTTTTCAGGCACGGAAATGAGTAGGATGTCTAACCTTTGAAGCTTCAGTTACTTGACCTTTGTATGCAACAATAGTTTTGAAATGTTTGAGCTCGATGATATGGTCTCTCCATTTGATCTCTAATAATTGTTGTGCTTTCACGTTGTGCCTTAAATTTTATATAGTTAGAAGCATTCCTCAGGAGCTTTATAGTGTGATATGTATTATTCTCTGACCTCACAAGTTTTACGTGTGTAAATATTGCTAACCTTGTTTAAGTTGTGTACTTATGTTGAAGGAGATGCTCTTTCCCTTTATATACTGCACGTCTGGAGGGCATTTTGCATAAAGGAGTAAACTTATTTGATCCTGGATTTCAGCTGTTTCATCATTGCGTTCGAAGGCGGAGTTGCGTCTTTTCTTTATAAATAGCAAGCTGTGCTTCTCCAAGATAGTTTAGTGGGGCAGGCTTCTTGTTGTTCCTCCTCCTGCAGTGCGTGCTTGGCGATGAGGGGGGTGGCGAGAGGTGGGGGAATTTTTGGTCCGTGTCAACAGTTTAGTTCTCCTTGTAAAAATGATTGCCGGACAGGTTTTTTTTATATTGGATTTGATAAAGGGGTGAGAGAAATCGTGCGGGATTTGTCGTTTAGAATTTTTTAGCAGGAGTAGGGTGTTTTTGTAGACACCGTTTAATTGGGTGGGTGGGTTTTGGTTTTGGAGGTTCTGACTTTCTGGCCGTTCTTTATGAAGCCTTTCCGTAGTAAGTAGTGTCTTGGTTTTGACTGTTTCAATTCCCAAGGTTGGGCACATTTTACAACATTGAGATGTGGGTGGGTTCCATAGCTTTTTTCTTGTGGCTGGCTGGAAGTTGAGATTTTGCTAGAAGGAAAGTTTGCTGAAGTGTGTGAATGATAGCTGAGTCCGCGTTTTCATTAGCTTTCTCTGTTAAAAAGCCTTTTGGTTTTCATTTACGAGTTTTTAATTAAGGAGCTCCCTCATTACTTTGTTCTTTTATAGTGAGGTTTTACTTTTCTTGTCTTGACAAGAAAGTTTTTATTTTTGTGCAGTTACTGGTCGGTTTTAAACTGTGGATACCTTGACTGAGTTCTCGACTAGTTTGCAAATGTGCAAACGAGGTCTCTTGTACTAATTCAGAGGTCTTGAAGGGCCTTGCTTTTTGAAAATCGGCTTTTTTTTGGTTCCCCTACTGCATGTGAAACAGATTTTAAGTGCCAGGTCTGTAACTCTAAGAATAGTTTAAGCATCTTGATGACGTACACTAGTAGTGACCTCCAAGAGTCTGGTATCATACAGTGGTAAATATGTCTCTGGAAGACACGTAGTATTCTAAAACAGATGATTGAGCTGAGGTTCGTGAAATCACTTGAACATTCCAAATACGGAAAATGCATATTTACGGTTTAAAATGTTTCGCCACTTCTTTTTCTAAAAGAACTTCCTGTTTAGGTAATATGGCACCGAAACCGGTCGTGAAGAAAACTGAAAAAGGTAAGCATTTTTCAGGGCGGTATAAAAGTTTTTGAAATGTTTTTGGCCAATATTTATGAGTTTTGCACTTTTTTACACTATTTTAGCAGTTCTGCCTACCTTCACTCATAATTTTAGCCGCAGCCCCTGTGAAATCAAAGGTCCAAAAACCTAAAGCTCCAAAAGCAAAAACTGCAAAATCTCAAGTTGCAAAAGCGTTAAATGCGAAGAAAGAAGTTGTGAAAGGCCACCACAGGGTTCATAAAAGAAAGGTGATTGCTTCTTACTTTGCGTGTGTAGACTGTTTCTAAATTAAGTTCTTATGCATTATTAAATATTACTATATTTGTTCAATGTCCTTGTAAAGAAATGGCTGTTATATAAATTAATTCTTTCTTCAGGTGAGGACTTCCGTACATTTTTACCGTCCCGATACTTTGAAGCTACCTCGTAAGCCAAAGTACCCGAGAAAATCTGTTCCGAAACGGCATAAGCTTGATGCATACGCAATCGTTAAGCATCCCCTCACAACAGAGTCGGCGATGAAGAAAATTGAAGATACAAATACGCTAGTTTTTATTGTGGACGTCCGTGCTAATAAGCCCCAGATTAAGAATGCTGTGAAAAGGCTGTACAACATCGATGTTCAGAAGGTCTGTTGCGTGACCCAACTTCCTTTTGGGTAATGTTGTTTTTTCCACAATACTTTCATAACTTGTTTGCGCGTCTTTTTAGGTAAACACCTTAATAACACCGAAACATGCGAAGAAAGCTTATGTACGCCTAGCACCTGACTACGATGCTTTGGATGTGGCAAACAAAATTGGAATCATATAAGCGTCATTTCGTTGTTTCGCTGTACATGTTGTCTGTTTTGTTATAATGCATGTTAAAAAATGTTGTTTGTGAGTGCGTTGTGCACATGACTGAGAAGTTGGAGGGGGCTAGGGAAATATTATTTTCACTCATAACACTTAAGAAAGCTAGCAATTTGGAGCTTTGATAGAAATTTTCCCGTATTTTTTGAAAAATATGCTACCGCATACTTCATTTTTTTCAGGATGCAGATATGGTGAACGTTGAGGGATTTTTTGAGTGTACTTTTAGGCAATTTTA
>UXUI01007391.1:33980-51565 GCA_900576705.1 Enterobius vermicularis | reverse complement strand
AAAAAAAAAACTTTTAGTCATTTTAAAAAATATGAACGTTATCAGTTATGAATAATAGTCAAAATCGGTTGTAACAATAAATCAAATTTTCAATGCAACTTTGTTAAAGGCTTTTAAAGAACCACAGAAATTTTGGAGAAAAACTTTTTGTTTTTTTCAGATATCTTATCCAAAACCTTCTATAAAGCTGTCTAAATTTCTACTTCCGCTTAGGCAACTTAACAGTTGCAAAACAGAGAACGTGCAGCATCCCGATCCCTTCATGAGATGACTGATCTTCTTGCCAGTAAATGGAGCAATTGAACAAATTCTTATACTAAGGAGAATATGAAAAAAGAAATGAAAGTTCTCTTCTAAACATTTCATATTTGCGCAGCACAATTCTATCATAACAAGGAATTTTCATTCTCAAAACTGCGGTAAAAATAACGCTGTGAAGAAGATACAAGTTACTGAGGAGCAATGATGATCTTACAGTTACATAAAACTCTAGCAGCTTTAAAAATTTAATAATTTTGTTCCAAAATAAATTGCCACTACTAGTTGCCACCATAGTTGCTAACACATTTAGGAAGTAAATAAAAAAAGAAATTTTTCTTTTAATGTAAGCATTAACAGATAAATAAGACATCTTATTTTTCAACCATGGATCATTGAACAAAACAATAATTTTCCACTGCACTTGATAAAAAAAGAATGAATGTTGAGCACCAACTTGAAATTTGACTTCTTGTAAAGCTAACAATATGTTTTTTTTTCAAAGTTTATTCTACGAAAAGATTATAAGTATAAGAATATGTTTCACCTGTTACAGCAGTGTCGTTACTTAGTTGAACAAAAAAAAAACTTTACTGCCCAGAGATGAGAACAATACTTTTGCAGCTCAATGATGCAGATATGTTTGAAATGAAGGCGGACAATAGAGATGATGAATTATATACAAAAATAACTCAGAAATGCTTAACAAAAATTGAGGAAAATTTTATGATTTGAAAAGCTATTATATTCTAAATTAAAAGTATCAATCAAGAGTGCCACAGGAAGTGAATAGAGAATGAAGCATGCAATAAAACTTAGACAAGAAACAGAAGAGACTAAGTCGTCGACAGCAGACGTTGAACAGCAACAAAAGCCTTGGACCGATAGTATCATGCTCAAATAAAGATCCATATTTATAGTTGCTGATATCTTAAGCCATTGTTGTCGATCAACAAGGTACTCGTGTGAAAGGAATTAACTTTAGTTACTATTTATCCATCCTAAAAACTCTGTAAAGCAAATAAGCTGAGAAAAAAATTTTTTAATTTTTTTTTACTCTTATTTTTGTTTTTACTTTTATCTCTTTTTTAATTTTTATTTTCATTTTTATTTTCCAGACATCTGTAAACAGAAGAAAAAGTTTGTGAAAACAGCCAAAGAATAATAGCAAATGTCAAGAATACAACAAATATGTTGAAAGATAGTGATTTCAATGTTGATACTTTTTACATATAGAATCAGACTGCTGTAACAAACACTAACAAAGATTGCCTTATGTATACACCCGATAAATTTAATATAATATTTTTGCAGAAAAAGTTGTTTTTCACTACTTTTACCGACCTCTAAAAACTAGCAAACATCAAAATCTTTTGGAAATTTGTTAACACTTTTAAGCCCTCAACAGTCCAAGAATTTTGTTGGCTTAAAAATTCAATGCACATCTAAATCTAGCGCATTTAACAAAACTATTGTTTCTCAGTCTCGTCAAAGTTTATAAATGTAAACCCCCCGAAATTCTTTTATCCGCCTTTAAATTGAAAGAATACAGACAGAAATGCTGAAGCAGTACAATGGCTATCTCCTACCAGTTAAGAGTTTTTCAGTTCCGCTTGGCACTCAACGCTCTGCTGGCTGCAGTCTGCTGTCTGAGCCTAGAGTTTTTGAGGTAAACAAGCTTTCAAGAGGTCATCACTACCATTTGATAAATACAACAGATTGACACAGCTTAGAAGAATTAACAAACTAAGATGAATTTGTTTAGTTGAAAAAAATGTGTGGTGATTATACCGACAACGTTCAATAAGACAAGATTAACCAAAATTTTAAAACTATTTTCTGCATTTAAACAACTAGGTCAAAGAACAAGCAACAAAAGAGGAGAATAATATTAGTCAGTAAATCTGTTATAATCAAAGCCATTTTTGCTGCGAATTTTGCTGTTTTTCGTCAGTTCACACGAGCATTTTTCAAAACACAAATATAAAGAAAAATAAATTTATCTAATCGTATCTTGGTTTACGCTTTTATACCGTAAACGTGCTACATGTCAGATGAGAAGTTGTTGTTGTATAAAAAAGCTTAAAAGTTATTTTTGGTTGTTTAGCCATTAGTTACTCCAGACATCTTAGTCTTTATTACCATAAAACAAAATATCCACTACAACGTAAGAGCACTTAAAGTTTAAAAACAGAAAAGTTGAAGAAAAAAGTGGAGAAAACAAACAGGTGTGAAGAAGAATTCTAAAACAGTGTAAAAGAAAAACGCTTTTTATCTACTTGTACTATCCTCTACACAAAAAGGTATTTATTTTACTTAATTTTCACAACTGTAAACTAATGGAAATTAAATAAGACACCTAAAGATGTTGCAAAAAAATTCTAAAAACCAAGACTCAAAATACCATCGTATAATCCCAGGTTTTTCATAGCCATTTCAATGATCTAATGGTGAATTTTTGATTTATATTCCCTGACAAATTAATTATGATTAAGACGATAGTTTTTGGTAAAATTGAGAAAATGAGAGAACGCAGCATCAATTTTACAGAAACATCGAGAACCAAAAAAGTTTTAGCAATAAGTCTAACTGGCAATCAAAACACTAAAAATTAGACAGGTTATTTCTTTGGTACATCAAATGTTTTTCAGATCAATTGATTTCAAGGTTTTGAACTTTCAAAGTGTCAAGTAAAACATTACCTAAGAATCATTCAATTCTTCAGGTTTTTAGAAGATCTAACGATGTTTTCACCAAAGATCAAAAAAACGGATTAAAATTTTGACTTTGTAATGCAGTCGTTCTAGGACAATGAGAGAAGTGCATCTTTTAGCAGCTGAGCTGTTCTTTAGCTGTTTGTCACGTTAGTTTGATATGAAATAAGACGACTTTTGATACTCATAGCGTTCACCATACGATATACTCCATAAGGGTTTTGTATAATTTTGCAGGAAAAGCATATGAAAAATGAAAGCAGTGTTTTTCCGTTTCATTTCCTAAATATCCTGGCTAGCAAAAGGTAATCACAACGTTCTGCTTGGTGGAACAGTATCCGTGGCGTCTTAAGGCTGCACTTTGATTCTTTGTTCTTCAGTTGCATTCTCTACAAGTAACGCTTTCGCAGGTTTTTATTTTCAGCAGAAGAAACTTCAAAAAACATTTTTAGGCCCTTTTCTTCTCCTGTTTCGGTCTGTAATGAAGAATTTAAATTACATTTCAAAGTCAACACAGATGTATAAAGATTTTTTAGTGGATTTCCAGAATGAATAACAGTAAGCAGTAGGAAAAAGGAACGGTAAAATTTAGACGAGAATACATGGGACGACATAAATCCACTTTTTCTTACAGAACAAACACTTCAGCGTCTGCTATAGAAAGTAAGTAACAGAGAGCAAAAGCAGGAGGTTGTAAATAAAACCAAGTAACGATGAGGGAAAGTAAGTAGAAAACTGACTAAAAGAACCCACAACTATGCACTAAATACTTATTTTCCAAACAGCAATAACTCAGCTGACACGCCTCAGCAGATCATTAATTTCAGTGAGGAACCGTATTTTCACTTACAACTCAAAATTTTAGAACCAAAACAAACTGAAAAGTTTTTAGTCACTTCCATTATAGAGTTTTCGCTTTTCTTGGTTCCATACTTAAAGTAAAAATGTCAGAAATTTTTAATTTTTATTCGCTGCATTTGCATCAAATAAAGTAAAAGTGAATTTTTTCTACTGTAAATAGGTTTGAACAGCTCGTTTTCAAGTAGTTGTTTCCTCAAATCGCTTCAAATTTTAGTTCTATTATCGTCACCACTTATTTCTTCTCGAATCTTGCTGGAAATTTTTACTCATTAATTTAAAGTTGACGGAATATTTAATTGAAGTTTCTTTTCTTCCCTTTCTATAAAAATGCATCTAAATAAAGGCATGAAAAATAAGAGAAGGAGATACTTTTACTGATGACTCTGCATCACAATTTTCTTGAAAACTCTTACTGAAGGCGAAAATATGCTTTCTGAATAAGAAATAATTTTCAGAAACAAAAGGCAAAAGAAATGATTGAGATAGTGCAGAAAGAAAAGATACTGGGTACAAAATGCATGCTTTTTGAAGCCTGAAGAACTGTTAGAGAAGTTTAAACATAATCAGCTCAGTCTGAAAAATTCAGACTTATTTGACGTTCAAAGTCTGCGACAGTCATAACTCTTCCTGCTGCAACAGTTAGTGGCTATTATTTAATGAAAGACTAACTTTTGCAATCGCATCAATATTCATTCTTCTTTTTTTTTTGAAATCATTCATAAAATAAATAAGCAAAAAACATTAAACACTGTCATCGTTGACGCACAAAAAAATCCAAATTTTTCAGATGTGACATAACAGCAAATGATCATCTGCCTCCATTCAAACGGGAACATGCACAACAAGCCATATAAAATGTCTATAGTCTTCTGCACATATCTTCTGTCTAAAACTGCCATTTTGCAGCAGATCCTCTTCCTTAATTTTCATTAATTCAACAGCTTTGATAAGAATGACAACAGCAATACTTTATTAACACAAACCTATATGTTTCCGAATTATTTTTGTCAAAAAATTGCTGCATTTGAGAATTATCTGCCTTGGCGGACTAACACCGTTCATTCTGCCCGACCTATATTAGTTGTCTAAACAGACGTTCACTTTGCCTCTCACTGCTAACCAGTCGCAGCAGTTCAGAGTGTTCATATACAGTAATCTAAATGACCGTTCTAATAAATCTGAATTAATGTTTTTCAAAGATTGCTTCCACATTACTCATCAACTAATTACTATAGACTACCGAAAGACTTGTTGAAAAAAAACCCGATTTCTTCAAGGTAACCTTTATTCATAACTCTATGAGATCTTCCAGAAGTGCTTTGTAGAAAACTATGATTTTGTAATAACATTTAGAGAAGAAAAAGTAAATTAGCCAAAAATCAGTAAAAGTGGCAAAAATTTCTACTAATCAACGCTTCCAATGAAAAAACGCCTAAAACAAGTATAGGCCACATTTTCTTCCAACACCTATAGTTTCACTGTGGAAATTTTCTTGTCTCAAGACAGCATTTTATAAGCATCATCTCGCTGCCATCCAATTCCTTCAAATTGTTAGTAGCTTTCTTCAAGTGCAGTAACTGTCGGATTTTTTCCTCTGAATGGCAAAATGCCTAAAAGTGGGTTCTATCCAATGCAGTTCTTACAAATTTTTTTGGAAAAAAGATTCTAAACTATCAACCAAATTAAAATAGCTGCTTTAGATAATAAAATTCCGGCAGCGGAAAAGAACCTTTTGCGTGGATATAACATATTTCTCACCCACTATTATACCTCACTGTTATCAATACATGGTAGCATAATACTACACATGGTTCCATCCTGACTTTATGCTGCCTCATATCACCTAGCAAAATTCTATCCTTCTTTGAATGTTTTAAACCTATTTCTCTTGAAGATGCAATAGTCATGGCGCTTGACTGGTAAATAAGAAAAAGATGTTTAGCAGTATTCTTTGCTTCAGCCCTAATTTCCTTCCTGTCTAAAGACGCTGTTTGCACAAATGTGTTAACAACAGAACAATGAATAGAAAAACAGGAAAATGATAAAGAACAATGACAGCTCTTTAACGTTTGTTTTTATTCTCTGAGACATTATGATTTATAATTTCAACAACGGGACTGGCTAATATAAAAGAAACAAAGAGTTTATGCAACATCTGTATAAATCTTCCCTCTTTCATTAATATAATTTAAACTATTTGTAGTCAGCTGATACCAGACCAGACGCGTTCATGTACGACAATTAATACCCATTTGCATCGTTGCTGAGAGTAATATCTACCCAGTGTCACTTCTAACCCGGTGTTCAAACTGTATTGGTGAAAGCAGAATGTTACAATAAAAAAAAAAAAAGCAATCTACGACCCGAAATCAAATGTAGAAATAATACAACAATTCATTTTATTATTTATATAATCGACACTGTAAAAGACAAAAAAAAAAAAAAAAACATTAGAAATTTTGAAGAGTTTCTCATATTTCACACTTCTAAAAATAGATAGTCAACAACTCTGCGGCTTACAGGAAAACATTGTTTACATACGGCGTTTTTACATAATAAGAAGTCCAAACGATTTTTGCACATATAATAGAAGTTGGGAACAATAACCTTTACAGACATCTTTATTTACTCACTTGACAGTGAAAAATCTTTCAACTTATACTATTCTCCCCTTCATAAACTTTGTCCTCCACCCCTCTCAATAGACATCACATCACCATAATATTCTTTTCTTCTCCGTTACTAGACTTGCAACTTAAACCCGAACATTGATGGTATCTGTTGTCCCATATATATGGTCCGCTCTCCAGCAACAGTTAACTGGCTGTACACCTTAAACACCGTTGTAAAAACAACAATCAAAATAAAAAAAAAAGGAAGAAAAATGAGTGACTGACATGTACTTTGCGGTCAAAAAAGACGTCAAACATTAACCGCAGCATTTAGGTATACATATATCTGTAATATATACAGACAAACACTTACACAAAAAAAATCTTCAAAAAAATAAAATATATGAGTCATTTCACATCAATTCATATGCCTTTCAGAGCTGATAGTCTAAATTTTTTTCTTGAAAATTAACTCGTTGATTTTTTCAATTGAAAAATTGAAATTTTGTGCTATACTGCTGTTTCTGCTCAATAGCCAAATCTTTTACAGAATCACAGTTTCTTTAATTAAATTTCAAGGTTTTTTTTTGTAACTTTCTTTCTTTTAAATTCAGAAGACTACTGAAATGCTTATAACTAACAAAATACTTAGAATGCACTTTATATGAACACGAAAGTTAAAGAAATTATATTTAAAATAAGAAAATTTTAAATTTTCAAAAGGTTTATTTTTTGAAGTGTTGTGAAGATATAATTGATGCGTATCATACCACAGTTATACGGTATCAGTTTGAAGACACTGCGAGTTATGACTTAACCGATATATTTTGACCCTAAAATAATCTTACGTTTTAAGTTGCTGCACACCAGCTTAATCAGTAACAATTATTTGTTTAAAAATTTTTTTATTATCAATTAATTTGAAAGAAAGCTTTCAAGTAACAGATTTTCTTTGGGAAATTACAATGCCTTGTTCTTTTACCAGATCTTTTTCCTTACTAAAACATTCATCACTGTATGCCAACTGCAGACAGCAGACACTGTTTTGTAACAATCTATCAACGAGGTTATGAAACACAATAACAGAATTCCTGTGCATCTACAACAAGTATGCCCACATAAAATGGCTGTTCTAAAGAGGACTTTTCTTTCCCATACTTTGTTCAGAATCTCAATACCACTTTTATTCCATTCAAGTTATTTAATACCCAACTTCAAAAGTCTTTGACGCTTAAAATTTGGTCTAAAAGTTCCTTCTGCAATCAACCTTTCCCCGTGTCTCCTATGTCATTATATAGAATTTTGCTGTATAACGTTTCAAAAGAAAAAACGAAATTCTGCAGCAAAAAGCAAAATGCAAAAATCAAAACTTTCAAAAAAAAAATCTTATTTTTTGATACAGCCTCGTCAGGAAAGCAGATTTTTTTGTTCCAACTGCATTTGCTCTTCAAAAGTCTTAAAAAGTGACACTGGAATAAGCATACGGTCACCGCATCAACTATCAAGCAGTCCGTGGTTACAACAAAGCTGAAAAATGCAACAGAAGTTGCAGTTTTTTCTTAAATAAACTGTTAAATGCGTAAATTCCGTTTTGCATACTTTTCAGCAAAATTACAAATTAGTATACTAGTAGAAAGATTTCTGAAAAACGACATACGTTACAAATTGCCTGCACAGATTCTCAAGTTTTTGCAGCACGTACCTACTCCCGGTTTTGCAGTCTGAAAGCCAGTCCTAACAACCAGACACGTTAAAAAATCTTGATTTAACAGCCTCAAAAAATTTGCAAGTTATTACGAGATGTTAGGCAACAAAAACTTGAGTCAACAACTCTTAAGAAAGACGAAACAAACAGTTCGTTTACAATTTCCATTCCGCATTGTCTAGCCGCCTAAACAAATCTAATCCTAGAACTCTGTGCCTAAACTTACTCCCCATTAAGTAATGAAAGTCCTGCGTCAAACCAGTCCTGAAAACTTTTATCAGAGGTACTTGCAAAATCAAACGCAAGAAAACCAGCTGAATTTCAATAACCCAGCGATCTGCAAACTCTCAAATAATTTCGATTAAAATTTATCTCTGGTACCAGTGTATAAAAGTAAAAAACGCTACTAAAAGCATTTATGAATACTTGCAAAATTATGGCAAAATTGTCGATGCGAAGAATTGTAGTTCTCGCAACTTTTGTATTATGCAGCCAATAGTAGAATCAAAAGAAGCGCAACGATATTACCGAAGCTCCGTTGCTATTGCTCAAGCACAAAGTGCAACAAAAAAACACTGAACAGAAGTATTGCTTACAAATCAGAATCATATATGAGGAGCTGGAAAGTAGAGTGGAAAAAGTAACAATACCTGTAAAAATCGCACCTTAAAACTAAATAATCTTACTACTAGAGCTATCCGAACATTTTAAATGACAGCGCCATTGTTACAGGTATCAGATATATCTTCAGCTTCTAAAGAATGTCATACAAAAAGTCTAAATCTAGGAAAATAGGCTTCTTCAAGGATGTCTCTACATGAACATCACCAACTGACTTTCTTGAACATTCAACAGCATTAGGAAAAAGTAATAAAATGAACTTCTGCGTGAATCAATAATTGACGAAAAAGAAACAGGAAGCTTGCAAAAACAAAAAAAAAATACCCTTTCTCGGAGGAAAACATAAATTAAGATGCTATATACAGTTTCAAGGAAGCCTAACAGCAAATAAATAACTGCTTACATTTCAATTACAAATAAAGAGCAAAAGACAACTTTTATGTACAACACTGTCTTCATACGACAAAGGAAAAGTGAATTACTCGGAAAACCAAAACAAGAAAAACAATTTAAAAAAAGGAAAGATTAGCACATAAAGGTGTGCAATACACTGTAAACTTTACAAAAATCCTATGTCAGTTTTAAACAATTACAAATAATTAATTACACCTTTAAGTCATTAAACTGAGTTTCATAAAGTACCTGAATAGGAAATAATATCTAACTGTATCTTGCCATCTAATAAAACTGGTGGTGACGTGAACAAAGTATGCTTAATATATCCATCTGTTAAAAAAAAGAACAAATGATAAGTTAGAAACTTTTTAGTGAAGTATTACAATCGCGCGCCTACAAAGTGAGATCGTAATGAGTAACCAATGACACCCGAAAGACATATTTAGCCACAAGGAGTATTAAACACGGTATAAAAGAGAGCGCTGTTGCTAGTAAGGTATATCATTTTGAAAATATTGAATGTGGTCATACATTTTACTTCTAATATTTAGAAAGCAGTTTCGAATAATTTGCATCATGTATTTCGCTGCATCACGGTCGGACGCATTTGGCGCAAATCGGTCACGAAATTGCTGAATGGTCTTTCCTCGGAAACATGGAAGACGAGTGTCCAACATCAAAGACACCAAAGCAATAAACGACTAAAACTTTTGGGTTGAGAAACTAATAAATACTTTAAATATCCTTCAAAAAATCGGTTCTTCTCCAGCACTTTTTCTTAAAAAATCAAAAGACAGAGAACACTATGATGACTCTCTGACAAAAAAAACAAACATCCTGGTAAGGTCTTAGAGCAAGGTAAGCCTGGATACATAGAGAAGCAAACTTCCGGAAAGGAGCAGCTTCCATTTTACCTCCCATAATAGCTACCATTTCTGAGGATAGTTTGAAGTCTGGTTCAAACCCTAGATTACCACCGGGACTACTTTCAAACATAAACCCAAAGTCTGAAAATATTTTTTAATCAGAGAAAAGAATAGATGAGGAAAATACTGTACTTCAAACACTGAGATTCAACGAACCAATATGGACAATGTGGCCATCAGCATCAATCATGATATTGCCATTATGTCGGTCCTTAATTTGAAGCAAAAAACTAAAAACACTGTATGCTGCCATACTGTGTATAAAGTTACGACGCGCTCTACGCATTGTCTCGCTATTTTCTTCACCATAAGTAGCGAGGTAATACTCGTACAAACCTACAAAGCTCTCATTTCAACTTGACTAAACGTTTAAAATAAAATAATGTAAACAACCATACTTTCAAAAAGTATAAAAAAATGAAATAAAGATTACTCACCAAAATCTGTTTGCCTTCCCAGCTGATCTCGAGACTTTGCCTTTGGCACACACTCAATCACTCCACAACCAGGAGATGTAGCAACTACACGATAAGGAAAAAGCCTCACGTCCAAACCTACTGCAGTAAAAACATTCTTCATGATTCGCATTAGCTGTAGGGCAAGCATATCCTGACGTACATCGTCACCAACCTAATATCCAAATTGTTATTTAAAAAAATTAGTACTTCGGGTAATGTAAAAAAATCTGTTATTTTAAAAAGAAAATGAATACCAACAAAATAGCCATAAGAATTCAGTTCCCGATTAATATGATTTTCTATTAACCTTGAAAATAGCAGCTTGCCAGCAAACATTTGGATTTTCAGAACGACTGAGTCTGCACAATTGGTCTTCGGGTGGCTGTTCACCACTGTGAGCAGTTAAACTTATATCCTCCAGCTTCTTAACTCCGCACTGACAAACTTTAAATCGGGCCAAAAATGGAGCTTTCGCAGCACTGAAAATCAAATTATAAGTAACATACGGTAATGTGGAATGACACAAAAATACAAGCCGCCATGATGATTTATGAGTAAAAAGAAAAAACCTCTGCATGGGATTTCCACTTTTATAATCGATATCAATAACAACGGCTTCAGGATTAGATGGCAAATAAGTAAGCGATGTAATCTTGATTTTTGATAACGCTTCCAGACACGCTTTCTTTCTGGCATCACCTTTTGGGTAAGGTTTAATTATACCCGAAATGTCAGTTATACGTTTGAACAGGTCAAATTCAGCATCATAAAACCGTCGAGCCGCACCTTCCAATTGAGAAATTATCTGAAACAAACTTCATTATTTACTGAAAAAAATAAACAGATACACCTGAATGTTGATAAGTAAGCCAATGCACCTTGTTAATAACGTCTTTTAAAGGCTCAAACAGCTCGGGATCCTCAATTCTCGCATCTTCGTCCCGATACAAATTTGTCTGCATATTCCACAATAACTGATGAGCCAATAATTGCGAATGTCCTGCTAGCCAAACCAGAAGTTCAGCAACGTAACCCATCTAAATCTACAAGTTGTAACTAACAGATACTGCAAAAAGAAAAAAACTGCGAAATACTGCAAATAACAAGTACCGTGTCATGACGAATTGCCTGAACCATTTGAGGAATGTACTGTAATAGGACGTCTGAAGGATAAGACTTTAAAACTCTTACAGCATACTGCACCGTTATTGGATGAGTCGGATACGTTCTAGCTCCGAGAAGAGAAAGAGCCATCACTGGAGTACACCGTGCCCAAGTTAAAACATGACTTAAACATTTGAGGTCCTAAAAACCCGTCTTTTATTTCTAGTCAAAATAAGCATATCAGGATATAAAGACTGCTGATAACCCAAAAGCTGACTTCACTCGCCAAAAAGTCCGACAAAACACGAGGAAGACCCGGTACACATAAACAAAGTTAAAAGAAGTAAAAGAACTCTGCAAATCTAGCCTCGTTTTTCTCCTCCATTACTTTGTCGTCAGCGAGTAATAATGGAAGGGCCTCTGGAATATGTGAAACTACCTCTGGGTTGTTAATAATCAAGTCATGTACGGTATTACGACAGTCGGTAACGGTACGAAACCTGGAGAGAAAAAGATCAGTGAAGGCTTGCAAGACAGGTCAAGTTTGGAAATATAATACCCTACCTTGCCGGCATATGAACAGCTAAATCCGGGCTGAGCTCCCAAGCTAATTTTACATATTCTTTCATTAATTTTGCTTCTGCACGCGGGTCAGAAAAATTGTTCTTACGCCATTCTTCTGCTTTTGATTCAGGTGAGTCAGCTGTTTCTCCAAGCGGATTTAACCAAACACTCAGTCTTCCAACTTCGTTCGCCTAAACAACCTTGATACCGCTAGAACTACCTTAATTTATCGTTTAAAACAAAATTAAAATACACCACATTCTAATTTACAAAAAACCCGAATAATCTAGAAAATTTATTACCACAAATGTTAGAATAAGATTTCTCTTTTTATTGTATATCTTGACCTGTCGATCGATATCAATTTTAGTCCGACGATCTAAAACAGATAATTGTCCGCTAAACCATGTGGAATACGTTACACATCAAGCATAAACATAATCATAACCACTACAATATACAAGAAAAAAGTGCAACAGATGTTACCGTCACTTTCCCTCGTACGTGTTATGTTACTCGGTTTCCTCTGAGAAGGAAGCATTGTCACCCAAGCTGCAGAAGTTGCTGCATGAATTGTTTGTACCTCAGCTCTTAAAAATGTAAACTGTAACAATTATAAAATGAGAAGACATATGCAAATCACTACAATAATAGGTCGAACTACAGTTTTCGTCTAAATCTCAATAAAAACGGTTTTACACAGGTTAACAGAAAAAAACTGAAGCAAATGAGAAATTCGATATTTGGAAGAGAGGAGAAACGAATTTCTACTAAACATTAGCTACATAAATTAACCTGTTCAAAAGGCTTGATGAATCCAGTTTGGTATTCCCTGATACGGACTGTTGTAGAGAACTTGATTCAGCATCTTAAAGTTATGTTGGCTATAATAAACTTAAAAACTAATTCCTGAATCAAATGTGAACAGTGCCTAAATTTACTTACCGATACTAGCAGATATCTCCCGTTTAATGTGACGGAAATCAGCATACAATGTTACACGAAATGCTTCAAGCTGATCAATGTCGTTTTTTAACTGAATTGCGTTTTGTGTCGGTGTTTGAGGGGGAATCCTAAATTAATTTTGCAGATACAAGAACTCAAATAAAAACTGAAAAGAAAAATCTAAAGAAGCACAATGCAGTTTTTGAAAGGTTCTACAGCACAAATGATTTTCAAAGTGCAGAACGAAAATTAAGTGTCATACATAGTAAGCTACTAAACCAGGAGTCTAATCTGGGAAAAAAACCTTCGTGCTTTTCGACTATTTTTGTCAAAATACATTAAAATACTACAGAAGGGCAAGAAACATAACATGAAACCAGAGCTTTTTTGAATTAAATTTAGAGCATACGTGAAATAGTCCAGAGCGGCTGCATAAATGCGTTCACGAATAACATTTTTGGATACGCGAATTGACAAGGAATCGTCCTGAATCATAGACAAGACACAGTTTAACAAACGAAACCTGACTCCAACTGCTTCTATGGATCGTGTCATTACAACTACAAATAAGAAGAGGTCGATTACTAAAGATAAAAATTCTCTGCATATCAAAAGCAAAAAAATACATCGCGGAGTCCCGATACTAGCCATACCATGAAAAGAATCAAGCTCGAAGGGATCATGGAGGAAAGGTGTCCACTGCTTGCACAACCTCTCTCCTATCGAAAAAGAAAGGGTTCTTGCAAACATCATTTCTAACACATCCATCTGTTCCTTACTTGAATACTTCGCAACAATCATACGTTCCCGCAAGAACTGTAAAGCAAAAACCTTGCGTAGTGGAGATTCAATTCAATCAATAAAAAAGTACATACTGCAAATCTGTGCACAGAGAGCAACATAATCAAAGATAAAAAAAGGAAAATTGATAGAACTTTACATTTATCCAGATGCTGTGTGACTGAATAAAAGGTTTCTTAAAACTACTCGTATTGGTGCTCAAAGGAGAATCAAGCGGTTGGTCTCTTTCAAACAGACCTACACCTCTATAAACTAAATTAGTCCATGCATTTGCCATCTCGCTGAGAAACTAAAAAACCCCAAGAGTAAAAAAAAAACCTGGAAAAGTTTTTACTAAATTAGTTGTTTCACAATCTGAAACAGTGAATAGAATAAACAGACAACAAAAAGCAACTTTAAGGCAACAATATTAAACTGGAACACTAACTGGCAACTGAACGTTCGGTCTTGCAACTAGTATCCAATTCCAGCACATAACGCAAATTCGCATCATAAATACAGAAAAATCACGAGTAGGAATAGTGGCAAGAACATGTAATAAATGATTGTTTAGACCTGAAACATGATTTTAGGAACGAAAAAAAACAGGTGGCACTAAAGTAAAAGAATTAAAAGGGAGAAAGAAGGTTACCCGGAAGAGTAATAAATAGCGCTGACAACTTCATCACACTGTGCAATTTTCCCTCCTCTTTTTCAAGACTCAAGACTGATTCGTACTCCTTCTCAAGCAAAGAGATTATTTTTTGTTCGTAATTGCTTGGGTCTGTCATTTTATAGGCATCTATCATACCCCGTATCTACAACAGTGTAATTTATATTCAAAATAATGAAGGTCCATTCAAGTTTCAAGCAATGTCGGAAGCTCACTTCTCCAATAAAAAGAGATCGAAAATGGAGCGACTTTAGATACAGAGATGGATCAGAAAACAACTCCCCATCAACACCAACGTCACTAAATCGTTTCAGAAACGCTTCAATCGTCAAGCGAAAGCTGGCGCCAGTCACAGAGTGAGAGTTTGCGACGTACTCCTAAAGTTGAGAATAGAAGCACGTTCAAAAATGTTTCTTTAAGACGCAAACAGCAGCTGTAATGATCTTAAGCCATACGACTAGATGACTACGAGTGCTTCCCGGTGCCCATTTAACAGCTTCCTGTAAAATCTGTTCGCATCGTTGCGTAAAGTCTCTAACCGTCACCTTTCTTTGATCGTAAGATTCCTAAAATTTGAAGTCAGTATCTCCAACAGAGGCTACGAATTCCTGCATACAAGCAGGGACTAAACAGTAATTGTCTTTAAATTAAAATTTAAACAATACAATCAAGTAAACAGGCAGCTCCTACTATGGAAACCTCGGTAATGCGAAAAGAATAAGTACCTACCTGAAGCTGAATTGACCAGGGGAAAGAAGCAACAGATAATCTCGAAATACTGCATTCTATATCATGCTCCAAGTTGCAAGACAACGCTTCCAGAAGTTTTAAAGCCGTGCCAAGCACATTTCCATTCCATAACAGGTGAGGAAAACTGCTAATTAACTTAGTTAGGCAAGTGTCCGCGCATCGTCTCATCTAAAATGCACAGTATAAAATAATTAAACTACAAAAATTATAAGAAGACCTACAAACCTCTTTGATACTGTGGTTGAAGATAACCAAGAAGTACTGAGCATGACGTTCAAGACGTCTCTCCAAATTCTCATCAAGCAGAAATTCATTCTTTAAGTATGTAACGTATTTTGAGAACACAGCAATAGCAGACGACAACAAACAAGCCCACATGCCACTTTTGTCCTTCCTTATCGATCTAAATGAAAATTTATACCTTCAATGCCCCAGAAGCAAAATTATTTCAAATACTCGCGACAGATGCTAAACGAAAACGTCCTTAATTACAGATAAAAAAATCTAATTAAAAAATAGAATTTCAAAGCTAACAATAGTTAGACATAAAAAATCATTTTAGAAAAATCACACTCAGTTCAATAAAGCAATAAGATACTGTACAAAGACCAACCGTTCTTCCAAGTACCGAAACACCAAATGCACTGCTTCAGGGTCTGTAGAATACAAAGCTCTCATTGATTCCATTCGAAAAACAGAAATTAAGTATATACAGTGCGCAAACTCCATTTTGCTTATAAGTGCGCTTACATCTGCTGGTGGCTGGATCTCTTTGATTACGGTATTCCTGATTTCTTGTAACTCAGTCTGGAATAAAAATAAAAATGACTGCAATATTCTCAAAACTGAAAAACCCGCAAATGAAACCGACCACGGGTATTGCATCATTTTTTACAACAGGATGCGCGGTTAGTTCAGTTCTCAAACTTTCCTGTGGTATCAGTACTGGAGATTTACAAGCAATTACGCAGACTCCCTGATACCACTCTTCAATCCAAAATCCTACAAAAACTCTGTATGAAAATATTTCAAGAAGGTAGACGAAAAAAAATTGAGATCCCTAACCATCAAATAAAAAGAACAACTAGTAACAGGAAAAAAAACTTGTTAGTGACAGTCCACCAAATCAAAAAAAAAAAAGAAAAAGAATGCAGCCTTACCAGAATCTGGTACGTCGAAACCAAGAATAGCACAATAAAACCAAAAATCTCGGAATAAACTTCTCAGCTTTACTGAGGGATTCATGATCGTATCCATCCGCCGCAACAAAGCAGCAATTTTGGGGATCAATATGCCAAGGTTACCAGCACCAGAAGTCTTGAAAACCGCATTTGTTCGTTCGCTAGTTTTTTTTCCTTCAAGTCCTAACTGTACAAAGAGCTCAAGAAGCCTGCACAAAAAAGACATTTTATCCTCCTCGCCTTGGATCTCTTCCGCCATATGACTTAAAGCCTTGTCTACAGCATACGAAACGTGAGAATATCTATTTTCTTCTCCTGGCTGGTCCCCATTTGGTAAGGGGTACTCTCGATTGCTAGAAGCAATAGTTATCTTCGTGAAAAGCAGCCAAATAGGTTCATAAATTTTCCTCGCTCCAGCAGTCCACATGTTGGCAAGCATACTAATAATCAAAGAATCGAGAAATAAAGTAGGTTTTTTGAACAACCTTTCATGAAAGACATTAAAAACCAATTGGGCGATATCAGCCACATCAACCATTTCAACTCCGACGCCTCCTAAAATCAAAATCACATTCTCGAGGACCAATTCAGATGAACAAGTACACGAATCAGCCTCCAGAAGAACAAGTTTTGTGGAAACGTTGTAGAAGTAAGCTTGCACACATTCCTTTTCAGTTTTGAGAGCGGACCGTAAAGCTTTACAAATTGCACTAATTGTTGCTTTTCTTAAGTTATCAAGCCCACGTTTTCTTCGCGAATTCGCCTCTTCCCGTTTTTCTAATAATTTTCCACTGTAGTTCTCAGGCACAGTTCCTTTAATTCCACATTTAACTAATATTGGAGATGGTTCCAGTAAAAATTTTGTCAGTACTGGCAAAATATCCTGTACAACCATATGCGGAAATTTTTCTCCTAGACGGCCCAAAGCTTCTATAGCAGTAGTTACGAAAGACGTTGACATAAATATGAAGTGATAAAACTGCTGAATCCACAAGCATTCAGTGATCTTTGCAAGTAAGTTCTCGGCATCTATATCT
>UXUI01007391.1:7404-17766 GCA_900576705.1 Enterobius vermicularis | reverse complement strand
TAAGTAGCTGAAAAATATTAATTAATACCAAAAATAGCTGTGAGCAAACCTTAAGAACTGGTTTATTTAAAAGAGTAACTAGCTGTTGGATAGCATTTGAAGGTGGGGCTGATTCTTCACAATCAGTTAGAAGAGATTCGCAAAGATCTATAAGGCTCTTATCCCTAAATTAAAAAACTATAAAATAGAAAACATAGAAAATTTAAAAAAAAATAAAAACTCCCGCTTACCCATTACTCGGTTTCAAAAACCCCTGATTGACGATAAGTTTGTACAAGGCTACTGTATGGGGATCTTCATAAACTAAAGGTTTTGAATTCTTCCCAGACTCTTCACCAATGCTCTCCAGTATACTGCCGTAAGCTTTCAAAAATTCATCAGGAGACACAAAAGATGAGTCAGAAACCATTTATTAGAGGTGAAGATCACTTCCTGTTCAATGCACTTATAAAACTATCGGTAACGGCACTGCGTAAGATGACATTTGTGGCAAACAAATGAATCCTGAAAAAGTAATTAAATGGGTTGAAGTACTAAGATGAGCGGCAAAAAACTGCAAAATCTACGAAAAATAAACCATATCCACATGACCGAGACAAAAAAGTCTAATATTCTTTCGATATGTTACGTCCGTTCAATACATCTTAGAGCGCAAAGACTCTTTCCCTAGAACCTTCAGGAAAGCAGAATTACTTAAATAGACCCTCAAACGGCTGATAATGGTACATAAATAAATGTAAAAAGATGTATAAAAGAAGAAAGAAACACGCATGTAAAAAGCCGTCTCCCCCAATCTCAAACCTTAATCTAGCCCAAGTGTTCAAGATCTCTGCTCACTTGACTATTCTAACTTCAAAAATTTTGCAGCAAACTCAGCACTGCTACTGCTGCTGTACGCTACAAACCAATAATTGAAGGGAAGCTCGATGGTCATGGTTACTTCCAGCACGAACACAAGCTTAAATTATGAGCTAATACAGACGCAGCTTTGGGGCTTCAGGCCTCACAGTACCCTTATTAAGTTCCATATTGGACTAAATATCAGAGAAAAAGCAGCAGATAAAATATAAATAATAGGCGTTATTAAAAAAGAAGAGTTCTTAAGCCTAATATATTAAGCTGAGTAACTAATAATATTAATCATTGGTACCGTTCACTACAACACTGCTAATCTCTTCAAAAACTAACTATATCTTTTTAAAAGAACTCCTAAGCTACCACTAAAACTCGTAAAACAACAGTATTAAACAAATAGCAGAAAAAAACACGATGTGATAAAAACAAACTTCCATTTTTGAGCATTTTTTAATTTGAAGCTTGAGAATAAGAAAGTGGCAATGACATCAGGAAGAGAAAAAACAGAAGGCAAAATGCTTTTCCATACAATATTCAAGTCGCCTTTATTTGCAAACGCATAACACACAAATGTCTTTTGCTTTTCAAGAATAATTTAAAACCTTCTCTTAATGAAACAAGAGAAACGAAACTCCCCACTAAAACGCGTTCTTCATTTCCTACGGCGTAAACAGTTGTCCAGATCAGCTTATCGAAACATAAAATGAAAAAGTCTTGGCAAAAATGACAAAGAAAGAGACTCAACTAAAACCAAACAGAAAGTTTAGGTGAACCATGGCTAAAAAGGTAAGCTATTCTCAAACGGAGAAGGAAAAAAAAAGAAGAAGAAGAAGGAAAAAGATCTTTCTTCCACCACAGGATTGAGCTGATCAATTGCAGATCAACGCTGTTTTCAGAAAGCAGAAAAATCAAATTTGCCAAAACGTTTTAACAGACGAGTTCGACAGTGATATCAAGGAAAGTTCAGCCCTTCTGGGGTTTTGCCAAACACAGGTCTCAGACGCGGCGGGAATCCTTCAATAAAAACCAGACGAACGCTAAAAAAAACGGGAACCATTTTTCAAATGCATTCGAAACATATTCGTTAGGTTCGACCGACAGGAGGTTGGAGGCTGAAGATGTCGGAATGAATGCATATACCCCTTCCATTCATTAAAATATCGTTTCTGATCGCTTAAATCTAAAAACCGACTAGTACATAGTTACTCAAAATTCCTCACAATATATACAAAAACAGAAGGAACTTGTCATATATAAGTATGATGTTTGCCTAGTTAATGGCCATGGATTCGAGAAGAATTCCAGGCTTGAAAAGTTGCTGCGATTTCTAAATTGGGAAGCTTCCCACTTACACTGCAGATCTTCGTTTAACAACTCAATAGTCTTAGCGTACCGGCGGCGGAAAATTGCACTAAATTATTTTTGGAACTTGGATCAAACCATTGGACTCCTGAGCTACCAGTGAACCCAAAGTATCTTTGGGGAGGTACTTTTTGGAGTTTTAGTACCAGTGAATTTTTCGTTCTTCACTGAGGAAGAAAAAATTTCAACAGAGCAAGTGTCTGTTACATCGCCAATATGGTTTAATGGCTGATTAAATTTCATAGTTTTGGTTAGTAGATATACAAAGGTTTACTGTTCAAAAGAACCTGATTGGTTGGTTGGTTGGTTCTGACCTCTGCTTTCCACTAAAAGTTGAACCTTTGGTTTCAAAAATTGGAAAAGGCTTGAAAGGTGCTTATGAAAGTATGAAATCGTGTAAAAAAAAGAAGGTAACCCACCAAAAGGTTTTTTTAGGTGGCTAACAGTTTTGTTACCGCGATGCACTTGACATAGCATTTGACGTAAACTTCGGTGAAACGTTTCGTAAATTTGTTTATAGTAAGTTTTTGAAAGGGAGGGAACAAAGTTTGGGTGGAACAGGGATTACCTGTTTGCAACTTCATGAAAGTGAACTTTCTATAACTTTATTGAACTGCTTAGGCTCAGATTTCTGTACCATATGCTTTTTTTAGTGCTCCAGTCCGGTGTTATGTATAAGGCACCTTTTGTACACTGTTGATGGACTGTTATTTTCTTTTGTTCACGCATACTGATATTAAGATTTCAGGACGTGCTGCTGATGCGAAGGTTGCAAATCCTGTTTAAAAAGTCATGCTTCGAGCATTTCAAAATTTACTGTATGCGTTTAAGTTCTTTACCTTAACAAAGCTATAGAGCAGTTATATAAACGAGGTTAAAATCATCCACTGTTCTGATACAGTTGTAGAGTATAGTCAAATGGTGCGATGTCACGAATTTATAGTGAAAATCCGAAACAATCAAAACTCGTCGCTAAAAAAGCCGGTAAAATTCCACTTTCTCCATTTTTAATACCCTATTTTCCATTTTCTTCAACCATTAATTGATTTCATGTTTATTTAATTGCCTTTCTCTCATTGTTATTGTAAAAACGACTCAATTTTCTTCCTGTCTATTCCATTCCTTACTGCAGGTCTTTAGTAACAATGTAAAACCGTTTATCAAATTCCAACAGTACTTTGAACATTGGAGAATCTGCCTTTGCGAATGGAAACCATAATTAGACGGTGGGCGGAGCTAGCTAGCGTGATCCCGCCTACTGGCAACGCGTTGCGCACGGCCTTTAGACTAATAGAAAATCCAGATTCTTTGAAAGCAACTACGTTGTTTAATGCTCAGAAGTTGTTGTTTTTTTGAATCAGAGATTAGTAGCATTCGTTGTTGCGTTAGATTTAAAATCATTTTTATTGGCAGTTGATATTTTTTAGAAAATGGTTATTTTTGTATGAGAACGGATGTTTTAAAAACCTTTAATGGTGAAAGACGCGGGTTCTGTATAGTCTTATTGTTTGTGGTTCCGGCAAGTGGAAAGCATTAACGTGTTGCTGCTTGTTCTTTCTCAACTATTACGATTTCCTTACACAGTGCTTCTTTTGTTGATTTGCAGCTATTCCGAGACTCATCAGGAACAAACTAGGGGATCCGCAGTTCAGTAAGCGTTGCAGAAAGGCCTGTTCAGTAGTCTGAGGTTGGTTCCTTGAAAAGATCTTATGAATTAATTACTCGTTAATATCTTTCAGTTACAAATTTGCTACACGAGTAATAGCTTCTTTGAGTAAATAAGGGGGAGGGAAATAAAACAGCTGGAACTTGTACTTTTTAAATCTCTACGTACTGTCTTTTACGATTAAATGTAAAGAAACAAAAAGTTGAGAAAATGCTGTATTGTTTATTGTTCATTGCCTTACATATTTCGTGCTTTAACTGCCGCTTGATACAAGAGCACCTGCAGTAGAATCGTCGTCGTTTTTTGAAGTTTCTCTACACTTTATATTTTTTTCAGATCTTAAAATCTAGATCCCTGATGCCGAAGAAGGATATTACCAATAGTAAAGACTCAAAAGAAAAGTCAGAAAAGGTTCTAAAGAAAGACCTCGCTGTCGGCAAAGATATTAAGGGAAAAGATAAAGAAGCAGCAAAAGAAGTTAAGCAAATAAAGGGATCGAACGGGAGGGAAGGTAAAAGTCGGGAAAAAGAGTCTCCTACTAAGGTGTCTGTCAGATGTTTCGCTCTTGGATTTTTGGCGATGCAGCAAAATATTTAGCGCAGTAACTTTTGATCAAGGGTTTTTCACCAAACTTATTATCTCCTAAAATCATTCTAGGAAAGCAGGGTCCTTCCTCTTGAGTATGAGGTTAATTCTAAGGTGCTTTGTAAGCACCGTGACGCACTTTATTATGAAGCGAAAGTGATCGTTATAGATAACATTCCAGACAAAGGAAAAGTTTATACTGTTCATTACCAGGTTTGCCTTTGTAAATTTATTTGTTTTTTGTTGTTGTGGGGTGTTCTGTTCACTTTCAGGTGTGGACTTCGTTTTTTTCAGGGGTGGAATTCAAGGCATGACGAGAAGATTCCTGAGTCGGAGGCTGCCGACCGTTTCCTTCCCTGTACTGAAGAAAATCTTGAGATGGCTCGAGTATAAGTTCAAAGTTTTTGAAAATAGTCTTGGTTATTGTAGTGTTTTTGTTGTTGAAAATTTTAAGGCATTACATCCCACTCAGTTTTACCTTAGTCAACCATTAAATACTTGTTTTTGGGATTTTATGGTCAATATATTAAGGCAGAGATGCAAGAAGCTCGAATGATGGAGAAAAAAAGGAAGGGCAAAAAGACACCTGTTTTAAACGATGAGAAAAAAAGTGTTGGAGCCGAAAGTCGTGGCAGTACACCGTCCGAAAAAGTTTCAAATCGTGTTACTTCTGTTACACCTACCGAAAAAGGTATTTATTAGGCAAATACTAGGGATCCTCTCCTTTTTCTCCCTCTTTTTAATAAGTGTATCCTGAGCTATTTCTAAATTCTCTAGGCACTTCGTCTTCTACTACAGGGAGGAAGAGAAAATTGGCTTCTGTTGAAGCGGAACCTGTTCAGGTCGATGAATTGGGATCTCCTAAACCAGAAATCAAAATTGAGGTTATTAGCTGTCATATTTTGTCGTTTTTTTCACGAAGTTGAGGATGAAGGAATAAAAGAGTACTGTGCAGGGGATTTTTTTTTTTTTTTAGATTCCTGCTGTTCTGAAGGATATTTTAGTTGATGATCAAGACATGATTGTGCGGCAGTTGCATTTAGTGAATTTGCCCGCAAAAAATACTGTGGAAGATATCATAAAAAAGGTAGTGTTTTACAATTCATCTGCTTTAATAGCAAAATTTGTGGTCTCTAAACATATGCATTACAGTACGCAGAGTATACTGGTAGAGCACTGAGCAACGTGAATGAGTTGACATTTGAACATAATGGTAATCAAACCAAACTAAGCAAAGATACGCTTATTGAGAGCAGTCGAGGCCTTCAGGTGATTCAGAGATTCCATTCTAGATACTTTTATTCAGATTGATTTTGACTGCTTTACTTTTAAGGATTATTTCAATACTACGCTTGGGTCGCAGTTACTATACAAATTTGAGAGGCCTCAATATGCCGAACTGTTTGAAAAGAAAACCGAAGTATGTTTGGTACAACTATATTTATTTGTAGTTTCTTTTTATCGTTTTTGTTAGAGATGGTTAATGGCGCATTTTCTTCAATTGAGCAGTGCAGGTCGATTACTTGATTACACAGTTTTTTAATTTCGACAGCGTACCAGTAGTTTTCACTGTCGATTTTCAAATCTATTTTTGCTGTCATTTGAAACGGGGAAAAAACCCAATTGTTTTAAGGAGGAGAATTCAGCTTCGAGAAGTGGGGATGGTTCAGGAGGCCCAGGAGGTTTATTTTAAATTTATTATTTATCTTTGTTACTTACTGTTGGTTTATTTACGCTTGCTCATTGGGATTTTCCTAGTTCTGGGTTCTAACATTTTTGATCTCAAGTTTTTTAGTTCTTCGCTCAAAAATTTTTTATAGAAAAAAAGTGGAGGCCCTCAGGCACATACGGGTTCATTCATCTGCTTCGATTATTCGTAAAGTTCGGTAGCATGCTGGGGTTGGTTTATTTTTTATTTTTTGTAAAGGTCTTGGTCTTATTCAGTCTTTTTTCCTTTCCTCCTTTGTTTCTTGATGAGCTGCAAAAATAGGAAAATTATTTTTTCCATAAAAACTTACAGTGAAGGCGTGAACGTCATATGACCTAAACGACACCCTCGTTATTTGAAGCTCCAAGGGTGAAATATGGGTCACATAGATTTACATTTAAAGTTGCACTGAACTTATTTTGAGGAAAATAACACTTGTTTTTAAATTTTCTTTTCAGTTTAACGAATTGGAGTGATAAAGCCATTAAAACAGTGGTAGGACATGTGGAAGACTTTTTGAATTTCCTAGAAAAGAACAGACAGGATTTCTATGATATTGAAAAGGATTATATTGTAGCATCTCCTGAGTACCAGAAACGTGTATGGAACGCGTAATGACCTCACTTAGTTACAAGATGACACTATATATCAAATGGTCTCATTTTTCCTTTTAAGCTGTACAAATTCTCTTCATTTATTATTCATTTACTTTTTATTTTATTTCGTTTCACTCGCCTGTTAGTCCATTTGGAATCACAGTATTTATCAAGTATGTGTAATCAGGCTGCTTGCTAATTCATTGTGGTGAATCTACTGTGCGTGTTTGGTGTAGTACGTTTTTTCTGCAATTTTAGAAGTTTGGTGCTTCCCAGATAAATGACCACTGCGGTCCTATAAGATTTCATTGCTGTGTTCCAGGATTTGAAGCTTCAGAAGCTTGCGACTTTACGCTCTGAAAACTGCAGTGATCTAAAATTTGGCTTCCTCAACCTTTGGAAATCATCTTCACCATTTACTGTTTTTTTCTTTTTTTGTGGCAATGGTTCCTTTTCTTGTCATCAAGTGGTTAGTTCTGTGTTGTATAGCTATTAAACTACAATTTTATCTTTGTTTTTTTTTCTTTCCAGCCATGATCCTTTCATTCTGCTAGCTTGTATTTTGTCTTTTTGCTGAAGTGTGTGGCCAGCCTTAAAATGGGCTTTCATTTTCGACTTAGTAGGTCATTTTCTTTGAGCGCATTACTATTTTTCTTCCTCTATTTTGTTTAGGACAGCAGTGGCAGGGTGATGAAGGTGTATTCTTTTATATTTAACGAGTATATATGGTGGGTTTTTTCAAAAATAACAGTTTGAGTTTTGGTTAAACCAATAAGTGTTGCAACTGTTTGTAAATGAATAGAAAGATAAAATAAACTTATAGACCTCGCACAGTTATGCAAATCTAGGAACTACCAACCACGTTAGTGTTGTAAAAAGGCAAAAGAGAAAAAGCACATTTGAACCTGAAGTTCAATGGTTTTTGTTCTGCTCTAGGTAAGTACTGATGTATAAAATGTATTTCGTGGATGATTTCCTCTGGAAAGGACGGCCGTGACTATAGGGCTGCAACTGGAGGGTGGTTTGGAACGTTGGTTCAACCGGAGAGCAGATTGTGCGAACTTTACGGTCAGCTGTTTACTCCAGACGATCCATTCCCACGGTTGTCGCAACAAGTCGCAACAAATATTTTGTTTTTAAAAACCGGCAGTTTCGTAAATAACCCTGTATGGTGTTGCCGGCACCGGGTTGTCTAGCATCTTTTGTTTTCTTCTTTTTGGTAGTGCGGTTCGTTTTCCATCGCTACTGAAGTCTTAGTTTGGTTGTTTTCAATCATAATTTTTTCTTTTTCTTAAATTTTTGCGTTAAGGTTTTGGATTTACTGGTGAGATTTTAGGCATTTGTTGAGGCAGGGGAGTCTAGTACGTGCTTCGTGCTAAGGGTCTTTTTTTGTTGATTTCAGAAGCTACTGATGAATTAGGTTTGTGTTCAACAACTTACAGTCCCACTTCACGTGGACAATATAGAATTAAAAATTGGCACTAGAAGTGAGCAAAATTTCTGATCTCCTGCCAGGGAAGTATTGACCTTAAAAAAAGTCTGGGTGGAGTGTAACTGAATGGTGTAGCAGACGGTCTTTGTGATTACTCAGTAATGAAAGTTTATATTGACGTTTCAAGAGTGTATTTTCAGGCTTTTATAAGCCATCAGAGAATATATATATGTATTTATATGTTTATTTATATTTATATTTATATTTATATTTGTATTTGTATTTGTATTTATATCTATATTTATATACGATATGTGGATATTCGGAAAAAAATGGGATTAGCAATGATTGCGGGATTAGGATTTTTTTGTTGTTAGGACACATTCCATTGAAAAAGCAATGCTGAGTAGAAGAAGTTAATATAAGTTGTGAAAGCTCACCTTTCCGCATATGCTTTAACTTGCTTTGGCTTACTTGAGATACCTTATATGCATAAGGATGCAGGTTTTCCAAAAGAACTACCATAGTTTTCTTAGCGGTAGCGCATTGTTGGGGAATTACTTGTTATCAGCAAATCAAAAAAAGTTTTGTTTTGAACTTGCCTTTCTTGCTCCCAATGTAACTGATTTTGAGAGATACAAAAGACAGTGCTCTTCTCGTTCTTTAACTCGATATTCGGAAGGATGGCTTTAGAAAAATTGGTTTTCTTTGTCTCCTCTATGACGTTTTATTTAGACTTACTATTGCTCAGAGATTGGTTTGGAAAATAAGTCAGTGTTTTGGAGTTTTAAGTGCTCACCTTCTGTGTGGTAACCGTGAGGATAGATTCTAAGGTAAGAATAAAGTATAGAGCCGTAAAGGTCAACGCTACTGAGGTTTTCGATATTAACGGAACTGCATTTGAAAGCGTGCTAGTGGCGCATAATGTAATAGCGCCCGTTTTTGAGAGTCGTAAACTTTGATAAAGCATTCACTTATGTATCATCACTGCTATCGCAACCTACGGTTGTGTCACTGAGCAGAGGTAGACAAGACTTAAGAAACTGAAATTTAAGTAAATGGTGTTAAAAACGAGGCAAATTTTTTCGCTTTAATCTCCATTTTTTTCTTTCGTTTTATGGTTTTGTTAGACAGTGTTTCAATTTAGAATACCCACTGTACAATGGGCTCTTTCATCCATATATTTCTTCGCCGGCTTTTGCAGGGGATTTTACTATCCAATCTTGTTCTTGTTTTGTTTTACGTATAGTTGGTTAGGGCAGCACTTCCTACAGTACCGTTTTTTTAATGAGACATCTTTGTTTCGCAGATGTACCCTTTTAGGTATAGTTATTGTTGAAATTGTACCTCATCTTTGCTAGGTCAGTGGCATTGAGCTCGGCAGTTTTCACTGAGCGCGTTGATGAATGTCGACAAATAAATAATATCGCAGTAGCTGTCAGGAGCGTCTTCACCATTACTTTTTTGGCAAAGTTTTTGTGATTAGTGGCTTTCCTGACGGGCAGTTTTTGGTAGGTTTAGGCAAAACTTTACTAGACGAATACTTGAGAGGCTAATGGATTAGTCTAAATAAGTTCCTCCTCTTTGATTGTGACCAGTTTGCTTTTCCACTTGCAGCAAGGTATTTGTCATTCTCTGATGCACGATTTTCTGATTTGAAAACTGAGGGAATATGACCTTTTCAAACTCATTAGGAGAGATTTGTGGATAGGCGTGGATAGGCAAGCAACTTCTGGTGGAAGCGGAAGGAAGGTTTTCCGCTTTTTAGCGGCAGCATTTTAAAACATTAAAATTTCGGTGATAAATTTTTACTGTTTTCGTTTGATGTCTTGTTTTTTGATGAAACGTTCAATGTTGAAATTTTTAGTTTTTGAGAAGATCTTGATATTTGCTTTTTTTGACTAAGTGAAATCCCCCTTAAACTGATTACTGAGGGATTGCGAAGTATTAAGTTTTCTGTTTTTAGTTTATTCACTGCTGGAATCGCCCAGCGGGTCTTAGAAATTCTGATTCTTATGGCTGATCTGTATTTAGTTTCTAGAATTAATGAATAACAGTAGAAAATTTCTTTGAGTTTCAGTATTGAACTTTTCCAGGTTTTGGTGATTCAAAGTAAGAATATAAGGAAACCACTGTTTTAGAGTTCTGGGTCGTCCAT
>UXUI01007390.1:30899-41288 GCA_900576705.1 Enterobius vermicularis | reverse complement strand
AAAAAAAAAAAAAAAAAAACAAAAATTTTTTTTAATCTTTATGATGTGCCGAAATGCTAACTCTTTCTTTTTCCAGGTTTTTGAACCTAAAACAATTAATCTCTTTGTATGGTACGTAATTTAATTATTTATTTAAAAGTATTTTTTTTTTCTGTATTTCTGGCATTAACACATCTGGCAGGTTCATGAATATGTCTAATTTTTTACCGTTTGATTCAACACTTCTTTGCTGTACCTCAATCCAAAATCAATTACCAAAATGAGAATTACAAAGCTGCTAATCGAAAAGTCGTTATAACATTCCACTAAGATAAAAATTTATCAAATCACTTTGGCTTTCAAATATTTTCTTTTGTAAATTGTTTTACTTCTGTACAAAAACGATATGGCAAAAAAAAAAAAAGTGAAAAAAGCAATAGTTATTTCACCAATTTTCTTTTTTGTTTCCTTCTTTTTGACCAAATCTGAATCACGCATTTCTTTCTAAAAAGAAGAAATTTAAGTTTTTGAAAAAAAATTGGTTATTAATCAGGAGAAAACTTGGGGAAAAAGGTAGGTGTGATAAAAACCATACTTTAGCTCTTCAAGAGGTTAAAAAGACAAACAGTAGTGAATTGGCCAGTGTTTATAAACTTACCTATCTGAATTTTATAACCGCCTTTGATGATGTTTAAGAAAAAAAAGATGTAAATGTGGCAACTAAATGCAATGAATATGTTTAGGCGATTGGCCATCTACAAATCTTCCAAAAACCATCCATCCAGAAGAGCATAAAAAAAAAAAGGCTGATGCTTATGTTCAGAAGCCAGATATTGAAATTGAATGTTTGTTTAATGAAGTTAATCTGGACTTCAGTAAACACCAGTAAGTGGCGCTCCTAATCCATTTATATGTATAGGTTTGGAAAACTAATGAAAACATTATGCTGCTTTTTAAACAGTAGGTTAAAATCGTGGAGCTCTTGGGCACATAGTTTATACGTATTTAACATAGAAAACAGTCGCTATTTAATGAAAAATCTAATGTCTAAATTTTCCAACAAACTGTTTCTACTTGACGCTACAGAAGTGACTCGGGAAATGAATTTGGAAATGAATTGGCGGAATCAGGTTGGACCAAAGCGGCAATAAACGCCTGGAAAATAGCAGCAATAAGTGGCTCACCTGAGGCTTACTATAATTTGGCAATGTGCTATGCACATGGGGATTATGTCTGCAAGAATTTTAAAACGGTCATTCTTTAGTTTAAAATTATTTACAGATGATTTTTCACGTCTAGATTTCGAAGAACAATGTTTTGTAAATATTGATCAGAATAATGTTGTTTCCTTCTAGGCAATAAAACTATGGGAACGAGCATCTTTACTTGGCCATTCTCTTTCCACTTACCAATTAGCAGTTTGTCACATCAACGGTTATGGCAACGAGAAAAAATGCGTTGATTTGGGACTTCAATTGATGAAGTTATCTGCAATTACGGGGTGTGCTGAGGCGCAGTTTTATCTAGCATCTCAAAATTTGTTGAACGGAAGTCTTAAAGAAGGTGAAAGTTATCTTCTGAGGGCTGTACGTAAACAAGAATTTTATGACAAAGCAAAAGAGTGGTTAAATGTTGAATCTACACCTGCTAATGTCAAAGCAGTACTCCAGTCAGTGATCCAAAAGTCTGGAATGTAACTGTAACTTTCTTACAAAAATTTTGCTAGTACTACAAAATTAGTTTGTTCATAGCATTTTTAGCTCCAATTCTGTTATACTGGGTGCATTATGGTTATTTATATGTAATTTAGAAACCCTACGTGTCTGTACAGAGATGCCACGAATTTAAATGTGCATTTTGAGCCAATTTTGCGGGTTGTACATATGATCTCTCTTGAACTTCTCTCAAATGTCTGATACATTTTTTGCAACCTTCAAAATCTCATATTTTAAAACTGTTGTTTTCTCTAAGCATATTCAAGATACGGAAGAAACCAAAATCTCTGTGGTATAAAAGTTTTGGAGTACTTGTTGGTTGCCTATACACTCTACATACGTTTTAAATTTCGTAAAAGTTATCCTGCAACAAACGTATTATGACTCACCTTTGTGAGAACTACGTTGTTGATTATGGAAGTTTATGGAAAGCAGTTTCAGCCAGCAAAAACCCGATGGCTAAATTATTTTTACTGCCAGCTGCATCCTACAAGGGCCATTTAAAAATATATACAGTATTCTTTCAGAATCTTTACTACGAAGGTTTAAGGCAAATTAAGCCCAAAACTATTGCTGTTTGGGTTTAGTGATCGTACAAGTTCAAAACTGAAATCAAACGGTAACTAGACAATGTGGAAAGTTGCTTTTGCCAGTTTCTAATGAAGATTTGACGACTGCGCTGTTGTCAAGCAGATTAAAGGAAGAATAAAATTGTTCTTGTGAGGGATCCCAAAATAACTGCCAACTGAACTGCCAAACCGATACGAAGCTCACGTTTTTATAACCGTGCGTAATTTTTCCTTTACTCAGTGCTCTTCATAGAAGCCTCCAGCAACATCACTCACTACTGCCCAGAAGCTCAAAGATATAAACCTTTAATAGTTAACAACTAGCCATGCCACTGTTTCCATCCTAGATTTGACTAAAAATTTGAAAAAAAGCAAAATCTAGTTGAAAAGGTTAGGATGCAAAGAAAAAATGAGGCAGTGGTTTGAAACAGCATTTCCATCCACTCTTAGTTCAAAAATTAATACGTTACAGTACTTTCTCAATGAGAAAATAATTTTAAAAAACTCTGGAAATTTTTTAAACCAGACCAAGCATACGAAAACGAATTTTTAGTATAGGATTGGAATTAGGCATTATTTTTTCTTCCTGCACAAAATCGATAATTTTTAAAAGAAATTATCGTTTTAGACGTCAATACGAATTTGAAAAGTTGACTATAGTTAAAAAACATTTGACTGGTTTTGAATGAAAACTGCAATTAGAGAAAATGCGGTTAAAAACTTTATTTTTGGAAATAAAGTTTGAGGTGATCCCTATCCAACAACGGTTCAAATTTGCACATCATATTAATCGATTATTGCTAAAAACATTAAAATAATAACCAAAATGAGGACGAAGTAGGAGCACTATTGCTTGCTTAAAAATTGCACATCTATGAGTTTCTAGACAACAGTTGCCAAAATGTTACGACCACAGAAATAAACATTCAACTTAGCGAGAAGGGGGCACACAAAAGTTGGCATTATTAAGTAAACATAAGTAACTGAAAACAATAATAAAAAATGTTTCACTTGGTTTCAAATTTTACACGCTTCAAGCAGACTAGTTTTACTTAGACTAACAAAACTTTGAAATATATTGATTCTATAATTGCTGTAGAATTTTTGGTATGAAATTTCCCTTGTCGAACTCAAATAATCAAACGTGAAACGCATCTGCTTTATGTTTTTTTTTGCAACCACTAAAGCGTATCACTTAACCATAACTCTTGTCGTTGAACAGGTCATTGTTGCCTAATTCACCCAGACTGTATCTGTCAGTAAAACGATGAACCCAATTTGTCAAGAAGTTATGATTGACGTAAAGTACGACTGGTACTATGGCGGTAGGGCTGATTGAAAGAGAGTTGAAAAATTGTTTTTATCTATCCCCCAGTACATCTCGTTTTTAGCCATATATATATATATATATATATATATATATATATATATACGTATATATATATATATATATATATATATATATATATATACATAACATCTCTACCGATTCAAACAACCGATCTTACAAATATGTACATCGCATGTCTAATACAGTTGGTGAAATAACAACTAGTAAATTGTAAAATAACGAAGATCATAACTATTAGCAGAAAATAAATGGAATAAGACTGCATTGTACCGAAAAAAATACAATGTTGTAATGCTTTGTGGAAAAAATAATATTATTGTTACTTTATTTGTTTATACACTGTCTAAGGCTGAGAGAATATTGTCCTTTTTTCTTTGATTGATATAGTCGATATTCATTTTCCTATATTTTGGTGTTCTTTGTCCAACGAAATTTGTTTCGCCTGTTTTTCCATTTTACAGTTCACTAATTAGTAAATTTGCAAAATTAGCGAAAAATAGCCATAAATAGTATACATTGAAAGCATATGTATACTACTTTTATTCATCCGCGTATTCGTTTGGTTAATAAAAGTGATAATTTCGACTAGCATGCTCTCTCAGTTTTATATCACATTCACTTCTGCAGAACAGCATTTTGAGTAGTTTATTCCTAAAACCGTTTTTTCTTCAATAATTTCATATATTGTTTGCATAATCCAGATTTTTCAGCTTTCTTCTGGTAAACACCTATTAAAATGCCGAATAATTTGTTTGTGAGAATGTTGTCATCAGTTTACATTATTATGACGAAGCAATAGTATAAAAAAAAAAAAATTAAATTTTGCGCTGTTGCAGTTGTTATTTTTAAAAATGCATTTTATGCAACGAACTTTACTAGAATCAGCGATGATGCCATGAGGGTAGAAACGGGTATCCACTAAGAATTTGGCTATGTTCTAATGAGCTCATCCTTGCTTTTTTTTTTTTATTTTCCAACTTTCTGTTGCTATCAGATGCTGTACGGAAGCACTTTACGGTGGCTTTAAAAAAGTTTTCTATATAGGTTTGGATGGTTATTATGAACCGTGGGATCGTGACCACAGGTTCTTTGAATGCCAAACTTTGTTGCATTTTTCAGCATTTTATTATTGTGTTTAAGGCTTAGCGTCCTAAAGGTTGGTGTGTGTTCACCTGTGAGTTCCTGTGTCACTCATCTTGCGCAGTACCGATTACTTAATTCCCTTTTCTTTCACTTGCTGTCAGTCACAGCAGCAGAAAACTTTTGAACTATATATACTTTAGTTTAATTGTTTAAGCAGTTTACTACTGGTAAATTTGGAGTTTTGAGAACTCATTCTTCTGGTAGGAAGAGTTAATTAAAGTCTAGATAGTTGAAATATAAGCAGAGATTTTGATATTTTAAGTTCTTGATACGGTGTTGTTGTATGGTTCAGCAACGTCTGACAATGGAAACGAAAATTTAGTCGGGGTATGTATACATACTGTTACGTATTGCTCTCTTTTCGCGTACGCACTTGTCCTTACTATGTTTATAGGTTGGACTTGGTAAATCGCCATCGAAATGGCTGAGGCAGCTGCACATGTCCTTTTTGATGAATTTGGCCAACCTTTTATTGTAGTCCGTGATCAAGAGAAACAAAAAAGGCTTACTGGCATTGAAGCTTTAAAAGTAAGCTGTTGGATCTTTCGTATTTCTTATGTCTAGTTGTTTCTTCTTTAACAAATACATTCTATTCTCGTAGAACTAGAGAGGAGGTTAAGTTACAAGTAAAGAAAGACAACTGCATTTTTTTTTTTTGCATTAATTTTCCGGATTTATTCAGCAGGAAAATAGAAGTTTTTCTGATTTTAATGTTAATCTTCAAGAACCATATACTGGCAGCACGAGGGGTTGCTTCTACCCTGAAATCGTCGTTAGGTCCAAGAGGGTTAGACAAAATGTTGGTCAGTGGCGATGGCGATGTAACAATAACTAATGATGGTGCCACAATTATGGAGAAGATGGACGTTCAACATCATGTAGCGCAATTGATGGTTGAACTTTCTAAAAGCCAAGATGCGGAGATAGGCGATGGCACAACTGGTGTTGTAGGTATGTTTAGCAGTTAACACATGCATTGTTTAAGAAATTAATACAAGAAGAACTCTACCTCTTGATATTTTCCTAAGCCATCTATTGCAAGTTGCTCTTTATCAAGTCGGTTTGTTAATTTTTTATGCTAGATTTATCTGTCTCAGTACTCCTCTAATGATACTCCAGTTTTTGTGTTATAGAATTCTAAGTTTTTTTGAGCAGGCTTTTTTACTGCTCAGTAGATAGTCAAGAAATAGCGGTTCATTTTAAAGCAAGAATTTTTATGATTTTCTCTTTTAGGCTTTACCACTGACACTTTTGCTTCTACCTTCCCCGTCATGCTCTTTTTATAATCCATTACAGCGTTCCAAACTTTTCATGTAGATATTTTATGTTTTGATGATGATGAAACTAGAAACCTGTAGAAAAAACTTCGAAACTATAGACAGAACATTTTTATGGTTGTCCTTTGTTGTTATTATAGATTAAAACTTGATTTATTGAGAATATTTTTATTTGAGCAGTCCTTACTCGTTATCATAGTAAGTCTCGTGTTTATTTTGAAATTTTCTGTACATACTGATTTCTCTTTGTTATACAGTTAAGTATTCCTTAATTATATTTAGTTTTAATTTACTGCTAACAGGTCATTTCTACATTGTATTTTACGACTTTTTTGGCTGGTCATTGTGAACTTTTAACATCTTCAGTGAAGAAAAGTTCTTTTGAAAAATAGGAGTCATTGGCCGAAGTTTCAATTATTTTGCATTTTCAATTTATTTCGCAATAAAAATCAAAAATCTTTTTGCAAAACCTTCTTTTCATTTGAAGTGATCTATTTTATTATTTATATTATATGCTTATTATTTATATCAAAATTTAAAAAAGTTTCCTCTTTTCCCAGTTAATTATTGTTTTATTTACCCATTGAAGAGCCATTTTTAAGGTTTTTTCGTATTTATTTCGAATTTTTTTTGAAAATGATGAATAAAAACTAATTCGTACAAGCATACAGTATTTTATGCTGTGCATTTCACTTATGGAATTGACTTAACATTCTGAATCTTAAATTATCATTGCAACGTAAACTGTTATTGATATGATTGGTAGACATAAAATTATAGTTTATTATTTATAAAATATTTTTTTTTTGAATGAGGAGATATATGACTCTTCCTTGTTTAACGCTAACGAAATGTGCGTAGACAAGGACACGTTTGAAAAATGCACTAAAGATGAGCCTTTGATGATGCGTTCATTTTATTTTTTTCCCCATCTCTTTTGATCGGACACCATATTTAATGAATGTTTAATTATTTTTTATCAATCTTTAAGGCGCAATTTTGCCTCTCGTGTTTGCATTTTTTAGACAGTTGAAAGGCGTAAGTAATATAATTATTCATTGTCTTTTTCTTATAAACACTCTTAGAGTCGGTTTTTTGGAGTGATCTCTGTTTTGGGTGATGTGTAACATACTTCAGTTTTTATTGCATTTACACTTTTTGCTATCAGAGTTAAGCTTTGAAATCTAGGCACTAAGTTCTTGCAGTTGTTAGCAAGCACGGAATTTGTTAATTATCGTTAGAGGAGTAAAATGAGGAAGTAAGAAAGTTGCTGGGAATGATGTGGTGGGAGGCTGTTGAGGTTATGGTCATGTAACAAGTTTTTATTTAATTGTCCATCTTATAGTAGTCGCAAATTGTTCTTTTTTTTATTGATTTTGGCTGACAAATCTTCAGTATTACTATGAAATATTTTATATGGATTATTTTATTTTTTACAACAAAGCGTATTATTAGTAGAACTTTGTTCTTTTGTTTCTCTTGTTTCATCTACTCGAAATAAAGGGTATACTTGCTTTTTTGATACGAAATTAATAAATATTGCACATCATTGATTAAGGATGGTTGGTTTTGGTTGTGTTGGCACGTAAGATTTGCAAATTTTAAAAACATTTGTATGGATGACTGAGTCATCTTTGCTGTTTGGCCTGTTGGTGCTGTTGTTGTTGCTGTTGTTGCTGCTTTAGACGGTGATGGCGGTTGCATTTAGTTTTGGTCACAAATATATCCATCTTCCAAGTTTCGTTGGTTGTTTTGCAAAACTTCACACTATTTGCTCACTCGTCTTTATGGTTTCTTCGTTAACCAATGCATTTTTTTTTCTGTTTTTGTTATTTTTCACCTAATTATTGTCGAAATTATTAGGACCATTCAATTACAGTTAACTTTGTGACTTTAAAACAATGGGTACGCAAACAATGACGGTTCAAAGTAAATACAAAATTTTAGTGTCTAACGTCATCGTCGTTCTCTGTTGTTCTTGTACGAGTTCTTTTGGTTTTATTGAGTTGAGTTCATATAATTAAACATAACCTGGTATTTTGAGTCAAATGTGATTTTGCGCAGCATTTGTAATCATTGAATAGTTTCTTGACAAGTTTATGACTGCATTGTTGGCTCATTTCTTTCGTTTTTGTTTGATTTCTTTTTCTTTTCACTAACTCGGTGTTGTCTCCATAGTGTGCTAGTCGTCTCGAAGGGGTAGTTTGAGATTTGCTTAAATTTTTAGCGTTGGGAACGAAGAAGGACGTGGTTTTATGGTTGTGTGGGTGCATGTGGAAAATTTTTTTGGTAATTGAAAGTACTGGTGTATCTATTATTGACAAATCGACATTTTTGGGTTTAAGTTTACAATTCAAGAATTTGATTACATGTGAGGTTATCTGCCTGGAGATTTGTTTGATGGAACTTTTCTCTAACGGATGGAAGAGGTCGAATTGTATGGAAAGTGGTTGATAACAATAGTTAAGTCGTTATATTATCTGTTGAGTTCTAGAGTGTCTCATATGAACTGTGGTTTGGTGGTTGGAGGGGAGGGATATCGATTTGAACTGTTGTAAAAACCATTTTAGAGTTTCCCTGAACAGGATTTTTTGTATATTTATATGTATACATGTGAGTGTTTGCTTATGTTTGTGTATTGTTTTCGGGTGTTGCAGGAATTGATTGGCTCTGTAATGTTTTGTTTTGCTTTTGTAGCAAAGATTAAACTGCTTAAAATAGATTGTTTTATTTATAAATATTACATATATTTTGGCTTTAAATGTAACAGTTTAAATGATTAGCTCTGTTGTTTTTGCTTTTTTTTTTTTGTTTTTTTCATATTGCGTTTGACTATAGTGATCTTTAATCTATCAGGAGGAGGCGATGGAGGAAGGGAATGGGGAGACAAGTTTAGACAGTGTTAGTGTTGTGTTTGTGTATGTGGTATGTATGTGTATTTATATTTATGTATGTTCGTGTGTATGTGATGTATCTGTTTATGTGTGTGTGTGTGTTTGTGTGTGTGTGTGTGTGTGTGTGTGTGTGTGTGTGTGGTGTGTGTGTGTGTGTGTGTGTGTGTGTGTGTGTGTGTATGTGTATGTGTATGTGTATGTGTATGTGTGTATGTTGATGTGAACAACGATTTAGATAGACGTCGATGACGTTATTACGTGGAGCGTCACCCGGCGGTAGAATCACTGTTGCGAACTTTCACGAGCTCTTCTGTTTCGTACAGGGTATTTACGAAGAGAAAAAAGAACCCCAAAAAATAAATTTTTGGAAGGCTTTGACTGTGGTTGCCTGGAAGGAGTTGATTGAAAGTCTGTAAGAGTTTTTTCTACAGCGATCCAACCAACACTCTGATGCTAGTTTTTACTGCCGTTATTGTCACTTGTTGTGATTTGGACTGTAGCGGAGCAAAATAATTCCTGTTTTTCGTTCACATTAATATTCTATATTTATTATTATTATTGTTACTGTTATTATTATTATTGTTACCGTTATTATTATTATTCTTACTGTTATTATAATTATAATTATTTATTATAGTTATTGTTATTATTAATTATTGTTATTATTATTATCATTAATATTATTATTATCGCCATTATTGTTATTGTTATTATTATTAATTTATTGTTATTATTGTTATTGTTATTATTATTATTAATTTTTATCATTCTCATTGTTGTTATTATCCTTTGGTGATGATAGCGATAGTAGTGTTTATACAGAGCGTCAATTTTTTCGTTATTATAATTTGGCATTTAAATGGTTTTTTTGGAAGTAGGGAAGTTTTTTGAGTAAAAAAGGCAATCATGCTTAGCTGAATAGAACAGTCAAGTAGGTTGACATAAAATTTGATGTTAATTTGAGTTATGAACTGAAAAAACTACAGGGGAAGTTCTGAATCCAGAAAAAAGTGCAAAAATTGCAAACTTTTGTTGTCGTGATACTAAAAACATTGAGTATCTGATACACCTGATGTTAAAGCACTTAGAAAGTATAGAAACTGTTAAGTATATTTAAAGTTTGTTTATTTGTTGGGTAGAATTAAGTTGGCTTTTCTGCGCTGTATGCCGTTACTTGTTAAAAAGGTATAAATTCTAAAAAAAATGAATATAATTCGTAGTTTTCTTCTCCACTTTTTTATCTTTGAATTCTAGAAAACAGAGGGAGAGATGGTCTTTTAGATAAGATCTTTTTCATAAAAATTTTTTGTTGTTGTGGTGCGTGGTATGGCCGAAGTACTGTGTATGATATCCCATCTTGTTTTATCTGTCCTGTTTGGTGAAGGTTTTTTTGTAGATTTATAAAGCGTATTTTTTTTTTTTTTTTCAAAGGAATTGGGTTGACGTCGTAAAATTTGTTTA
>UXUI01007389.1:31961-43178 GCA_900576705.1 Enterobius vermicularis | reverse complement strand
TTTTTTTCTACAGCTCTTACATAACGACCACCTTATATTTGCAAGCTTATATTTCCTTCAAAAAGTTCTGTTTTTTTTTGTTTTCACAATTCTAATAAAGGGCGGTAATGTGTATAGCTCCTTTTTTTTTCTACAGCTCTTACATTACGGCCACCTTATACTTGCAAACTTATATTTCCTTCAAGAAGTTCTTTTTTCTAGACTTTGTTTGAAGCCGATAAGTAAAATCAACATACCTTTTTCGACTGTTTCAGTAAGACTACTCCAAGGTGCACCAGCAATAGCACTGCAAAAAAATAAAAAAAAAAACAGCATCTTTTCATTTGAATTTTGAAAAACTAAAGTTGCAAGCATACGATATCTAATTCACGCTAATTTGAATAATATTCGCTAAATAGCTGTTTCTCCGCAAAACACATTTTTACAATTTATTGTTTTTCCGTCCTCACGCTATCATTAACGGTCAACATATGAGACTGCATTTTTCCCCAATAGTCAAAATTTTAGTTTGCTACAACAACCCAAACTACTCATCACGACTTTCAACTTTGACAGTATAGTTTTAAATATCTAACTGCCAAGCAGTATCTTTTCAGAAGTGATTTACATTCATCATGACTATGAGCAATGCAAGAACCGTCCGTATAATGGTACTCATGCACATCCACAGCTAACGGGATTCTAGTGAGCTCCGACTGTGATGTATATTTTGAAAACTGAGTAATGAAGCCATATGGGCCATGAGAATGAAACGATACGGTAACATTTAGTTCATTAGTATGTTTCTGCAACGTTCAACTCTACTACCGCTCACTGTGTTTACCCAGTACGGCAAACAAGTAAATTTACTTCTTTCTCGTTCAAATAATATTTCCAGTATATCAAAAAACAACAAAACAAAAACTCAGTTTTTTCATCAGGTCAATCCACTTAAAAGGAAAAAAAAAACTATAGTAAGGAAAAAAATATCTGCAAAATGGCGTGCAGAGACTAATTGGTCCTCAGAAAGAAAAGAAAGTAAAAAAAATTTCTGCATTTGAAGACATTATTTTACCGACCAAATATTAATTCCCTTAATTATATAACCCGTCTTCAATTGCTGCTCTCGCGAAAAAAATGAAAATGAAGAACAAAGCAACCGCTGTGCTGAACGACGACGGTTTTTTCGCCTTACCAGTCAATCGTGCCTTAATTTGTGCTGTCGTTCATTCAAAACGGTGCCGTCAAAGTGTTACTTGGGGCAAGAAAAAGGAAAAAACGGCAACAAAATTAGATAAGTTGCAAAAGTACCACGACTTCTGCCAGCAATAATCAGCAAGAAGGAACACTAATCAAGCACCAAAGAACTAATAGCCTAAACGCTGTCTTCTACCCTCGATCGTCCCAGCGACAGTCATTTTCGTCGCTGTAACCTTAAGGCTCGAATGACGTTGACAAGACACATCAATTAACGATATGAAAACGTTGGCACTTTGTCAACTATACTTCCCGCACTTTTTTCCGTCTCAATCATTCAATCAGCTCCGCAGAGTTTCTAAAAGTTGCATAAGTTTACCCTTTCCACCACCAGTCCAAGCGTGCTAGAGCTAATTCTGCTCTACAAGCATAGTTCCAGTTGTATTTATAATTTATACTAAACTACGAATTGATTGATTGTACTTCTGAACTATGTACAACTACCGGTTGCTTGCTTTCAAGTTTTTGCTTCAATGTTATTTTTGATGGTTGCCGTATCTTTTGATTTTTCGAGTATTTTCTGCAGCTTACAACGTGTTAGTAATTGGTGTTGTCGTTGTAGTCAATGTCGATAGGTCCTTTCGTTGTTCAGTGTTCCAATACATCCCTTTTTTTCCAGTGTAATATGAACGGATAATGATTCGGGAAACCGAAGCCGAACAGCAGTTCCAGCTGGTTGGAGCAAATTCATTTCAAATATTACTATCTGTTAGTGTAATTTTTGTGTTCAAGTGGCTCTTTTTTTGATCAATTTTTGATTCCATGGTGAAGCTAAGTGGTATATTACCACCTTTTTCTTAAATTTATGAAAGTTAAAATCATTGGTAAAAATTTTTGAAGTGTACAGCGTATTCTCATCATTTGTATCTTTTGTATTGTGAGGAATTCATACTGTGCCTTCTCTGGGCACTTGTTTCATTCACGTCAAAAGGGAAATAAAATTTGTAAAAATTTTTGCAATGCTCATTATCTTCTCTGCCTGTCCAATTAAAAATTTTATCAGTTTTAGCTATGCTCCTTCATTTCCATGGTGTCTGTTGCTGCTTTGTGCACATCCGCTCACTGTTGCCGCAAGAAATCTAAAAAGTACGTTTTTTGCATAATTTTATTTGATAGTGAATGTCGCAAAATAAGTGTTTGGTGCATTGTTTCCCTAGATAATTCCTTAACTAAGGAGTTGTTTTGGGAGTAGATGATTCTTTATTGGTAACCCTCTTAAATTCTCTTTAAGTTTTGAATTAACCTTTAAAAGCACAGGTTTTGTGTAATTACTAATTAATATTTTAGTGCGACCACTCTAAATCTTTCGATTTCTTTTGCATTGCAGGATTCTAGAAAATGATTAATTACCGGTGGGGGGAGGAAGGGGTAGGAGTGGCTCACTCTTTGACAGTTTCCATCTTCTATAAGTTTTTGTTGCTAAGTTTATTTTGTAGTTTGTTAGATTGGTTGAATTACATTTTACGTATAACTCGTTTCACTCGGGCTTCAGAAAGGTGTTTTTTGAAGCGTTGTTTTTGTTTTGTGTGCAGCACTTTTTCGGTCACTTTATTTTTTTGTTTGACAATTGCTTTGTATGATAGACTTCTTCGCTATTTCCCTTCAGCCTCTTTTTCATCTTGTTACAGATCTGAACTGGATGAGCCTTATGGCATCATGGACGCAGGCGAAACTACATCCGCAGGTAACCAAGCGGGTAACGTCGCGTTTCGTGCCAATGGGGTGCCTAATCTTCCTCATCCTACTCGTTTTTCTCAGCCGATTGCTGCGGGGCTGGTAATGTTGGAGTTTTATTTTTCAGCGTTTCAGTTCCTTTAGGGAAAGTAAGAGTATCTGTTGCTGTAAAAATGCTAGAGAGATATTTTTTAATTGTGTTTTAGACTTTTAAAGAATATTTATTGTTGAAATTAGATACTGCCTTGTAGTAGGAAATTTATTGACACAGAATCTGTTTTTAACACCACAAATTTTTTCCAATTTAGAGTTCTTGCGGACTTCAGGCCCTTCAGAGGTCATCTGTTCCTTTAGCTCAACCTGCTTCTTCTGTACGAAGAGCATTACCTAAGTAAACTGATTTGCTGTTTTCATTTGATAAGAACATTGGTTTTAACAAATTTAACGACATTTTATTTTTTAATGGCTTTGTTTTCTTTTCACGCTGCTTGATTAATTTAGCCCTCCTCTCGCTGTGCCATCTCAGGTCCCTTTGGATTCATCAGCTGGTCTTTATTCGGCAATCGATAAAGTGGATTTGGCAAAGGGAAGAGTTCAGTCTATCCCTTATATTGAGGATTCAGTTAATCCAACGTACGAATCAATCGATGCCGAGACTGATTCATTTTCTGATCCTCTTTATTCAAAAGTATTGTTTTTTAAATGAATTTTTGGCGAGTTATTTTATGGCTTATGCTTTAATGATTCAACCAATCAATTTCTTGACATTTTATTATTTAAATTTGTTTTTTAGAGACCATTTTTCAAAACAAATTTTTGCATTGTTTATTGACTATCATTTTGATTAGTTTCGGGAAAGTTATTTTGGGGCTTGCTGTTCAAGGTATTTATATAGGATGGTTATTGGTGTTTCTGGCAATATCAAAGGTTTTACCCACCTCTTAGTTTGTTAGAGATAAGCTCTTTGAATCTTCTTGTTTATTCATTATAGTCACGAAGCTTTAGTTAGATATTGGAAATCGAAGTGGTAGGAAATATGATTATCCGGCATTCGTTGGGCAACATAGAGGTAGTGGAGAAGAAGCAGTGTATCAAAGTGCATCCCAGATCTATGGAGGTGGAAGTGAAGATCCATATAGGTGAGTCAGTATGCTTTTTTTCTTCTTTCTCGTGTTATTCTTAGGAAGTATGCTACCTGTTTTTTGTTCTATTATTATTTTTAATTTAGTTCTATCGCAAGTCACTCTGTTACTGAAGATAAATACAATGTCGGGTATGCTGCTTTTGGAGATAGTTCTACTAACGGTTTTTCGTTTCCCCAGTGCAGTACGGCTCATCAGTCAACAAATGAGAATGTTGATCAGCTATATACAAAAGTAAATTATAAGTCTTTTTTAAAAATTATTCTCAAGTTTTTTAACTTCTTCCAAGTACAAGCTTATCGTCATGACACTATTAATAGGTTGTTTCTGCTGTGTTTTTTAAATGTCCTGCTAACTTTTTTGTTAAGTTTTTCTGAAACGACTGTTTTCCTAAAGGATTGTTCAACATTTTTCAGAGCTAGGTAAACCCGTTTTAAAATTGCTTTTGCGGTAGATGAAATATTTTCTTTAACGTTTTCCTTTCCAGATACAGAGAGATATTCCGAGGAAAAGGGAACCTGGCGTAGAGCCGTACTCACCTGCTGATAGTGGAAGCCCCTTCGAATTTGTTTCGTACCCCCAAAGTGATAGTGAAAAGGTGTTTCTTAGTCGTTGATATATCTTATTCGCACATGTCACTTTGCCCTTCGGCCTCTATTTTTCTACTTCACATTCAGTACTGACACACGTATAAGTTTATAAGGTTTACTGCTGCATCTAATTTAGACGAGTAGGGAACCGTCATACCGGTACATAACAGTACGAGAAAGTGTTGATGTTATACGGCAAAGAATTAATGAACGAGAAAGAAATGGTGGAAGAAGTAACAGTGAAAGAAATGGTTTCTCTGCAGATTCAAGTGTGCCGTATCGTGAACACTTTTATGCTTCTATTGAGGGTGGCAGTGATTATGAATCGGTTTGTTTGAGATTATTTAATTATCTGAAGTTTCTCGATTATATAAAAATTTGTTTAAAAATGTCTTCTTACTCTTTTTAGTGAGCAGTCGGAAATCGTGAAATTGTTTTCTTTTCTACAGATCCTCGCTTTCTTCAACCTTGAAATCACTTTAAATAAATTAACATAACACAGAAATGAATAGTTTGAAAAGTTTGCTTTTTTTGATTTGGTATAATGGTTCTGGTAGTGGGTTTTGAACATCTATGTCTGTTACTCAATAAAACTTTTTAACTTGTAAGTAAGCAGTGAACCTTTTCTTCTCTTCTGATAGTTTAAAACCTGTAATTCTTAATAGATATAATGTTTTCAATTTGTTACGTTAAATGTTTTTATTGAATATCATTGCAGGTTTCGGGTAATGCTATTTACGAACATTTGCCAGAGGATGGAGAAGAAAAATGTTAGTCTTTCTAGAATGTTTCTAGGGGCGCATTTACGTTTTAAATCGCAGTTTTTCTTCTAGAATACTGTAGTAATCAAGTTGAGTTGTTAGTGGTTAAAGATCAGCCTTGGAATGTAAAATGAGTGAAACGTTTTGTCAGTTAATCTTCAGAATAGCATTTCGTTTAACTTACAGAATGGTTTTTAAGATGTTATGAAGGTTGCTTTCAACATAACAGATTAAGATTTTCTAACTTCAAGAAGCCATTTTCAGATAGTGGATTGCTTCCTAGTTCATCGAACCAAAAATTTGGAGTCAACCGCTTCAACCAAAGTATTCCTCCGAAACCTCCAACTTCGCCTATTCCATCTTATCGAGACGACCACAAGGCTGAACCGTCAGTGATGGCTTCATCAACTTCGTATTCAGTAAACCTTTCAAATACTCCCAGATGTACGAATCGATCTGGCAGTGCTTTATTTGCGGGGCCATACAGCTACTTTTCTATAAAATCTAGTGGTGTTGCGAAACTCTCCAGTTCGCCGTCCGAGTCATTTGCGCGAAATGACGTTACTCAAGCTAAGACATTAGAGAATCAGAATTGCGCAGGAAATTCTGACATCAACGGTCATCCTGAAATGCGTAACACTTCAAAATTTCCAGAGTCAGTACGAGAGACCAGCGAGACAAGTGTTGCTGGTAGATACGATGATAACGGTTTTCTGCCAGGATCCCTCATGCCGCCTTCTGATTCTAGTAATATAATCAAACCTTTGAAAGATTTAGAAGCCGGAAATTCAGATCTTCAACGACAAGCTCTTTCTTCTGAAAATTCTGATTTTAATACTGTTAACGAGTCCGCAAGCACATTAAGTACGGATGAAGTGAACGTTTCAAATCAGACTACTGTTTCTCGAGGTCACATCTGCTCAAGCTCGCGCTGGATGAGTGCTGAGAAGGCTTTAAATATGGCAAATCCTGATGGAGTGAAAAAGTCAATTACCGTTTCTCCTTCTAGGGATTTTTGTTCAGATTCTCGACTTTCTGAGAACAGCGAATCTCTTAGCGTTTCAGAACCAAATAATTTGAAAGGGCTAAAACAGACTGTTTCTTCAAACGTTTTTCTACCTTGTTCGCACTCTGGGGGTGTTGAAGAGGCGTCTGATGAAGGAAATTTAGAGCAGCCTGGTAAACCGAGCATCTCTTCAGGAAACTATGCAATCAGTCATTTTCGCAGTGACGAAAGGGGGCGAGGCAGATTAAATTCAACGACACTGGCTCATTTGAACGAAGAGCATTCCTTTTTGGAGGATCATCATGACAACTCACATCTCAGTGTTACTGACAAGAGGATTCGTCTAAAGAATTCATTTATTTCGAGGCACTCAGACCATTTTTTTGACTCGAAAGAGGAGCATTTGTCAAATTTTGCGCGGGATGCGGGGGAGGCGTTGAGTGCAGTTAGTCTTAGTGAGCAGTCGGGATTGACAGAGGAGCATGTATTTCCAGAAGGATGTTCTCAAGGTATCAATCTTCCCTCTCCTGAGGTGTCGGGTTCAATGGGCCCAAAGTGTCCAGAAGAGTTGAGCCACTTTTGTAATTCCGAAAGCTTTTATTCTAGCAACCCTTCTCATAATATTAGAGAGAAGTCAAACCAGTTTGAGCCTGAAGAGTCATCTCAGGATTATTTTAATGAACAGAAGCATGTGGCAAACCCGAATCCTTATGATAAAGACAGAACTGTGGACATATCAGAAACAAATGATTTGGAAGAGATGAATCGGTTGTTTAACGGTAGAGAAACCTGTTCTACAGCTCCTCGTAACAGTAAGATAAGTTTAAATGGGTCAACCGAAGTGAATCCCAGAAAGTTTTCCACTAATTCTGAGCATTATATGTCTGAGACAAATCGAAACGATTGCTCCAAAGACCGGTATTCTAAATACTCACAACTTCGCTACTTGAACAGCGTGACAAACACGTTAAATCTTAACACCGTAGACGGGTCAGGTTTGAGCACGGGGGAAAGCCGTCATACAACTTTGCGCGACAGTGAAGAAGTTTTGGACACGGTGGTTCCAGGTAACTCGAGGGAAACGGGGCACTTGAGTGCTTCACAATGCGGAACAGTCTATACTGGCTCCGAAGAAGAGAGGGAAGGTTCTCTACCGGATAATTCGTCTAAAATTCTTCAAAAGGTTCGGAGCAAAAGTTCAGTTACAAATTTCTCAGAGATGACTTGTCCATCAAATTACTCGGAGGGTTCGAGGTCTTGGAGCTGTTGCGTTGAGGTTTCAGAAACGACAGATAATGGATCGGAAGCTGGTTACGAATTTCAGTTACCAGTCAGCACTTCTGGAAACAATACTAGTGAGAAAGTTGCAATTCCGAGGAGAACTCATTTAGACAGTGACTCTCCGTTGGCATGTGGTGGGAACATTTGCGAAGAAAATATTTTGAATTTAAACGTCAGCACGTTAGGTGTTGCAAATGGCGATAACTGTGGAGGTTTAGAAGTTGTTCATAAAAAAATAGATTTTCCTCACAGTGATTCAACATGCGGAGGTGCGAGAACTGCTATGGTGCGCAACCGAGGGAAGGAAACAGAAGGCTGTGAGAGAGCTGAAGAGGTTAGGTTTGATTCGTTTGTTCAATTATGAAAGATCATACTCGGATTGTTGGATAAGGGTAAGGGGAGCTTTGGGTGGATGTAAGATTAAACATACGATTTTTTGAGCGAGTAGAGAATAGGTTTAAAAAAGAATTTCAATTACGGAGTTTGTTATAATGATGCATGTATTTTAAACCAAGCATTAAAGCTATTTTTTTTGCTGATATATATAAATAGGGGCCATTCCACATCATTTTGCAAACTTTTATCAGTCGACTCTTCAAATTTTTTTTCGTTTTTTGCCTACTTGTAGCACTTGATATCAAAGTGTGAAATTAAAAAAGTTTACTCCGAGTGCACTGGCAGCAAAGTTAAACCGTTTTAAATTTAAAATGCAAAAAAAACTGATTTGTTCTCAACGTGTCCATCTTCAAGAACTTATAGCTTTTTTCATTCACGGTGGATGATTTTATAATTTTTATTTTGTTTGAAAGCTTGTCTCCTCTAGATACAGAAAAATGGTGGAACGTTTATATTAACAAATTTTTTTCAAAATCAAAAAAAGAAACCGTCAAAACGGTTTCTTTCGAAAAACGACATTTTAGATTTTTTAAAAAAGATATTTTGTGAAAGAATAATTTTTGCACAACGTAGAAAAATCGCAGGGCGATATCTTTTTGGTACGACGAGCTACGATGCGATTAATAAGAGCAGACTGTAAAAAAATTCCTAAATGAAGCAGCATTTTGACGGTTTTGCAAGTAACAGGGTCTTTGTTCCAATTAAAGTTTTATTAATCACTACAGTATAAATAATAAAAGTCTTCAACCCTACTACTTTAGTGACGAGTATTGAAATTTTTTACTTTTAGACAATTTTACAAAATTTTCCAAATAAAAAGTCATTTTTATGTTCACCTTTTCGGTCTGTATCGCCTTGCCTGTTTACTGAATCTTTCTAACCCAAATATTTTATGCTCAGTACTGTTTTTCGATTGAAAGTATTGTTTTGCTGTCACTTTCGCAGCTGTGTATTAATTTGAAACGGGGGAGGTATGTTGAGAAGACTGGCGGCGATGGCCGGCAAGAAAGAGACATTTTCGGTTTAAATCTTTATTCAAAATGACCACAAATGGGCTTTGAATTAATATGAAGAAATCTTAGTGATTCTAGCATTTTCACAAGAATATGAAAAGCAAGGAGCACCTTCAGCAACGCGTTCTCGGGCAGATTTACCAGTCAAAAGTGTAAAAAATTTCGCTGCGTTATACTACAAAGGGCTGAGAACAAAAACAGCGAAATAATCCTTGCAATCAGAAAACAGTACTAAGTTTAAAATATTTGGAATAGAAGAGTCTAGTAAGCAAGCAAAGTGACCGAAAAACTAATCATAACAGTAATTTTTTCTAGAAAAACTTTGTAAAATTGTTTGAAAAAGAAAACATTTCAACTGATTAATCGTTATTGAAATAGTAGGGTTGAAAAGTTTCATTATTTATATTATAAAAATTAATTAAATTTTACTTGAAACAAAGACTCTGTTGCTTGCGAAAGCGCCAAAATGCTGCTCCGTTTAGGGTTTTTTTGGAGTCTGCCGCCAATAATCACACCGTAACTCGTCGTACTAAAAAGATATCACCTTGCAGTTTTTATACGTTGTGCAAAAATTATTCTTTAAAAAATATATCTTGTTTAAAAAACTCAAAGTGTCATTCTTTGAAGAAAACCGTTCTGAATGTTTCTTTTTTTTTGATTTTAAATAAAATCTGCTGATATAAAAGTTCCACTATTTTTCTGAACCTACAGGAGACAAGCTTTCAAAAAAAGTAAAAATTATAAAATTCATTCATTGTGAATGGAAAATTTTGAAGACAAATCGCGTTTTTTTTTTGTACTTTAGCACGGCCTAACTTTGCCGCCAGTGCACTTTTCAAGGTAATGTTTTCCAATTTCACAGTTCGGTATCAGGTGCTACAAGTAGACTAGAAGCGAGGAAAATCTGCGAGGTTGACAGAAAAAACTTTGCGACTTGGCGTGGTATGGCATATATATATTTATATATATAGAAAGTTTTGAAAAGAAAAGCGCAGTTATTTTTGCAGCAGTAATTTCCAAATTTAGAGTAACAATATGTGGTTTGATGGATGCGATCGTTATTGATTTTTTGCTTGTTCTTAAAAGGGGTTTATGTTGAGGTCCTTCATTTCTGTTGGCTCTAGTTAGTGTATCTTTAACTCTTACACTTCTGTGGTCTTTTTTTAATCGATTGAACGAAAATTACGCACAATACTTCTGCGGTATTACTTTTTTTTAGCAGAATTTAAATTTAAGGATCGTGATAGTGAGAAATGGTTTAGAACAGGGTTATCCACTTCAATTGGCAATAACCGTCTTATTACTGCTTCAAACTTGAAGGAACCCCAGTTTTATGCGGTTAGTTTGAATTTTTTCTGGCTCTGGTCACCTAATAAGATTTTTGCATTGCTTTTTGAAGTTTTTTCCTGAAAGATTTTTACACAGAAAAAACAGTGACATGTATTTTAGTTGCCACGTTGAAACTTTAGTAACTCACCGAGATTTTGAGACTTGCCGTTTGTTATAAGAAATTTTTATTGGTAAATTTCAGAGCTGTAGGTTTTTTGGTTCTTATTAGGGGAGCGGGAGATGACGATGTAAAAAGATAACTTGAGTTAATTAATATTTAGTCCTCATTTGCCTACAGCCAGGGGTTTCAAAACTACCTGGGCTAAACCCAGATGTATTTTTACTTGTTTTGAGCATTTGATATCAAAGTGCTAAGGTGCTTTTTGATGCTCATTCGATATTGAATTGTTTTGGATTTGTTGGATTGTCGGGAGATATCTGTGATTTTAATTTGCTACTCTCTCGATAGCCGTTTATACAATTCTGAACAAGGCATTTAAGTGGATTTTAATATTTGTTAATTTCTGATGCGAGCTATGTTTGCAGAATTCTTCACCTGGACCGTCATCTCCAACTCCTTACGCATCAAGCTATGCCTCACTTCCAAATCATTCTCGTATACCAAGGCTGCAGAAGAATACAGGTTATTCAGCTTTATTTTTACATAGTTTTAGTAATATCTCATTGGGTGAAATAGTAATTGTATTCGGTTGTGATAGAGAAGAGATCGAATTATTGTTTGAAAACAAGACAAGTGGGGAATGAGGAACAGACAATTTTTGTTTGCTT
>UXUI01007389.1:9315-21496 GCA_900576705.1 Enterobius vermicularis | reverse complement strand
TTCTTTTTTTTTTTTTTTTTTGACTTTTATACTTTTTTTGCTGTGCTCTGAGGTCAGAAAGTTTACGGTACGAGCTCAGCATTTTCGGTGATATAAGTTAAATAAAACGACCATAAAAATGCTTTTTGGAAAGGCTGTGACCTCACTTCTAACGATGAGTGTTTCACTCTTTGATAATACTTCAGGTGCTTTTAAGGTGCTGCCGTTGTAATACTGAAAAGCATATGTTATATGTGCTGTCACCGTTTGTTTTCATATTAAGTTTATTCTAGGCAGTATTTTTGAAGTGTTATTTCAAGATTTTTTCTGGGGTTGTTGTTTTTGTGAAATGTTAGGTAAAAGCCAGAGTTATATTGTTTTGCAAATTTATCTTTTGATACAACTCAGATCTTGCAGGTGCTGTGTTAGCGATTGTGTCTGCTGATCATTTCTTCGTGAAGGAAAATTCAAGAGTATGTATAATCATGGATGCTAACATCACGGGGAAAATATATTACGAGACGGTATTTATTCTTTGTTTTAAAAGTGTTTGGTTAAAAAACTTATGAAGCTTTATTTTTTCATTTTGCAGTACTAAACGACTATCTATTACTGTTATTCGTTGTTATGCACTGTAAACCTGTAGTTGGATAGTTCTCTTTCTTAGAATTAAGATGTTCTCTTTCTTAGAATTAAGATGGTTTAATTTTAGATGAAGAATGAAACGAAGGATTATCAGTTCAATGTTACTACTGTTCGTGTCAGTGGACATTGTTTTGGTGGTGTAAAAACTGGTGAACAAACTCTGAACATAGAGTAAGTTTTATATTTTATTAATTTCTTTTTATTTTGGTTCAGAAACACTGGATGAAGCTAGATGAAACCGACTTCAATGTAACCTGAGAGCTGGCTTTTCAAAATCCTTGAGAGGGTGATGTTTTACTTAGTGAGTTTTTTTAATTGTTAGAGACGGTATTATTTGTAACTGCACATTATATTATTATTCACACTTTTTTAATAGGGGTGCTGTTGTTAGCTTCTTCATCTGTCATTTCTGGGGTACTGGCAGAAGGAATAGACTTGCTTCATGCGTATCACTTTCTGAAATATCTTTTTTCAAGTTGATTTACCATGGGGCATTATTTTACTTTTATAGGTTTTACCCGAATAACTTGAATAATCAGTCATGGCTGCCATGGAGCATGATGTTATCATTTTCACACGAGAAGTCTAAGAATTTTGTTTTAAATAAATACAGTCTTAATGCGGAACTTTATCCAGAATCATTTGATTCTAAGGGTATGTTATAATTTTTTTGCCAAGAGGTTTTTCCTTTCTGTGGTTAATCTTGGGTCTGGATATGAGTCTGTAATCTCGTAGCTGCCTAATTTTTTGTGCTGATTTCTTTTGGAGCATTACTGTGCCTTCTAAATATTTTCCACTTGTAATAATTTGTGCATTATGGTTATTTTTTCTGTCTAAATTTTTGTTTTAATTTGGTTCAGTTCTCCTTCATGAACTTTTTTAGAGACATCTGTGACATATGTGAAGAACGAAGAGGCTCAGCTAGACGTTAGTGCTGAAGGATCTAACGGTTTTCGCTGTTCTGGTTCTGTGCTCAGTCTTGACCACCAATCCACTTTGAATCTGAAGAATTTGCGTCTTGTTGCCTTCGCCAATTTGAATGGAACAGATTTTGTGAAAGAACAAGGTATGAAAAGCGCCTGGACTTTTTTTCTGATTTAATTCACCATTTTTTGTCGAAGCACTGCTAATTAGATGACGTTAGCATTTTCTCTTAGTAGTTTGGTTTTTTTTTTTTGTGATAAAACTTTTTTTGATTATTAGAGGGTAGTAATATCATTTTAGCAGCTACAGTAGAGAATGAAAAATATTATGTCTGGAGTACTCTATTTTTAGTTTTTGAACAATGCACTTTGGACGCCCGAACATCTGAGATAGTTCCCATCGTAGTTGGCGCGTGTTTGGCAATGCTAGTTATTGTTGTCCTAATAGCATATTTGATCGGTCGAGCTCGAGCAAAGCGTCAGGGATATGCATCTGTTTAACATTGTTTTTCTCATCGTTTTATTCATATTTCACTTCACACTTCATATTATTTCAATTTTTTCTAAAGGACCAGAAGATATTTTGTTGTATTTCTTTATCTTCTGTTTTAACTTTTGTCTTGTGAATTCCTGCAGAAAATGGTCCCTCGCAGTGTATGCTAAGAAAATAAGTTCTGTTCCATGGGTTTGCTCCTTATTGTTCTTAGATGACGGGTATTTGTTTAGCAAGACGTAATTAACGTGTTTATGGAGGGATTACTTGCTTTTTTTGCTTTTTTATGGTTTTTTCTTTTGAATCTCATCGTTAACGAGTTGCAGATGCAATTCAGGTAATGAGTGTTGATGATTTTACATTACTCTAATGATTAAACTGTGATGGGGGTTGAGAAATTTGTATATGTTGCATTTTTTTTGAACTGTACCTTCCTGTTTTGCTGGTTTTTTGACTACTACTAGCGCTTCCTTTATCATGGTCATGTGCCAGAGAACTGTGGTCTTTGTTCCGAGCCTCACGTTGTTGTGGTGAATTTGGCTCTTTTGATATACTTTTGTAATGTTGGTGACGTAAGTTCCGAAAAACCTTTTATACTGTTATAGTTTATGTGTTTGTGAAGTTTTCAGGTTGAATAAGAACTTTCTGCCGTGTTTTACAAGTATTTCGGTACATATCTTTTAGTTTGGGGAAGAGCTAGTGATGCGATGCATTGTTACTGTACTGGAATTTCGTGACTGCACGAGTTCTTTTTTTTAAATTAACGGTTTTAAAAATTAATCAAAATTAGCTGCATGAGTGATTTTTACGTTGATCTGGACTTTTAGGCAGTAGCTTTTTGTTTGTGGGACGTTATTCCTTAGTGTTGTTTGGAGTACTGCCTCTCTGAGTCGGAAGTTTATAAGGTTTGGGAGAGATGGCTGGGAGGATGTTGGAGGGAGCGGGGAAGGGGTATAAGTACATGACCTTTGTTGCCATGGCTGGTATAATACGATTTTGGGTTTTGGTAAAGTTTTTTGCTGGTGATAGTGTTTTTAATGGCCTGCCGATGTGAAGAAGTCTTGTGATTGAGGGGAGGTTGTAGCGGAAACTGCAGCTGTACAGCACGTGACCGGTTGCTGTTGGTGAGAGATGTTATCTACTTGCTCGGACCGATAGCTGCTATTGGTTGTATCTCATTCATATTCGGACGTACTGACGGTTGGAGCACTTTTGAGATATTTAATATGGTGTTAAGTCTCAAATACTGGTGGCACTTTCAGTGACATTTCGCTTCAGTAATGTCTAGATTTCAAGTGTTTTTTTATGCTTTTTTTTGAGGGGGAGGGGATTTGGCAGTTTTTTAAAGTTGCGTTAAAACAGTTTTTTCTTGTGCAGTAGCGGTATTATAAAAAACAATTGATAAGACACGGTGGGAGGTCAGTTAGAATGGTTACGATGAAGACGACTTTAAATTTGTCTTCTGTTTTTGTGTTCCTGAGGGGAAGTCGAACTTTGGCGGATATCAGTGACCGTAAGATCAAATTTCTAAGGATGTTTTTTTTTTCAGTGTTCTTTCAGGGTTTTTTTGAGGAGCGTCACTCGAATGTTTGAAGCTACCGATAATGAAAGTGCTTATGTTGGCTATGCGATCTTATAGGTGTGGTTTGCTTGGTAGCCGAATTAATCTTTTCAAATGTGTTCGGCGGTTGTATTCGAAACACTCCGTATCCTTACGTGGAGCTTCGGATTCTCAAATTGTCTTTGAGACCGGCCATGTAGCTCGTTTTGCGAGCGGAGCTGTTGTCGTTTCCCAGGGCGACAATGCAGTAAGCAGTTCTGATCCTGAATTAATTCGCTAAGTTTAATGCAAGAATTTAGTCATCTAGACTTTATATTTTTGGCTTTTTTAAGATTCCTTGTTGTGCTTTTTGGTGGCAGAAGAGCTTAATGCTTTTTTCGTTCAGGTTTTAGCAACTGTTGTCGGTAAAAGGGGGACAGGAAGTAATTCAGGGTTTGTTTCACTTTCCGTTGATTTTCGACAGAGTGCAGCAGCTGTCGGTCGGATACCGCTGAATTATTTACGTAGAGAGTTGAAGCGGTCGGATGCCGATATCCTTATTTCTCGAGCTATTGATCGATCTTTACGACCACTTTTTGCAAAGGAATTTGATGGTGAAGCGCAGGTTTAGTTCGTTCTTGAATAAAAAGTGAAGTCTGGTCATCTAATTCTTATATTTATTATATTTCTCAAAGTCAAATTTTTGTAGCTGTATTTTATCAAAGGGTTTTTATAGGTAATTTGTAAACCACTGTCGCTATCGGATGATGGAGACCCTCTAATATTAGGGCTGAATGCTGCGTCGGCTGCTCTAGCAGTTTCAAATGTGCCTTGGGATGGGCCAGTTGCTGCGGTTCGTGTGGGACTCATTGATAATCAGGTAATTTTTCTACTTCTATATCGTTTGGTAAATACTTATTGTATCGAGTAAAATTTTAAAAAATTCTACTTAATAACTGTTTTGTATAAGTTATTTTCAATTCAGATAACCTTGTTGTATGACGCAAATAAAAGTATTTGTTGGACTTTTTTTTTTCAAGTCATTAGGAAGTTTTTATGATTTTGTCAGGCTCATGGACACATGACAGTTTATTTTAAACTAAGTTTTTTCTTAGATTATTATTAATCCAAGTTTGGCAGACCTCAAGCAATCTTCGTTGGATATGGTTGTAACAGGTGACAAGAGCGGAACTCGCGTTGTGATGGTTGAAATGGATGGTGATCAGCTGTCTCAAGAAGTGCTTTTAGAATGTTTTCAAATGGCACTGAACGAAAGTAAAAACATTGCTGACATGATAACGAAAATGGCTGAAGAGGATGGGAAAGCAAAATGGGAAGTGTGTATTAACTCATTTTTGTTACAGGTTGTATGTTATTCTTAAACTGTGTAATTAAAATTCATTTTCTTCACTGCTCTATATGTGAAATAATTTTAGGTAGAAGTTATTGAACCAGATGAAATGATGTGTGAAGAAATCACTAGCCTATGTAAAGAGCGGCTTTATTATATTCTAACCGATTCCAGGCATGATAAGTTTTCTCGTGACAAGAGTATTTCTGACTTAGAATTGGAAACGCTTGAATTACTAGAAGAGAAGTATGAAAGGAGTGAGATGCGGCAGTTTTATGCGTCGTTAGTTAAGAAAACTTTAAGGTGTTTTTCGCTTATTGCCTTCATTATCTTAGTGTTTTTCTGAATGTAATTGAAGTCTCGTTTCTTTAAAAAAAGAGATGCAAATTGTATTACGTTTTTTTTAAATTAAGGGAATGCGTTCTAAGCGACAAGTGGCACTTAAATTAAAAGGCTTTCTTCAGGGAGATAGTTCTTGAAACTAACATTCGTTGTGATGGCCGGAACTTGGATGATTTTCGTCCCGTCAATATTCGTGTGGATGTTTATAAAAAGTTGCATGGTTCAGCGCTTTTTCAGCGCGGTCAAACTCAGGTTGTTTTAGTTCTGCCTTTGGGAAAATCTATTCCCTTCTTTCTTTTATTTTTTACATTTCTTCTTGCTCATTACTAAAATTTTTTATTCTTTGAAGTGCAGTTGTTTTGCGCTATTTTGATTAGGAACCATTTGCTAAATTAATCATTTGGAGGTCTTTGGTACAGTGACGTTCGACTCCCCTTCCGCAGCATTTCATCCCGATTCTATTTCCCAGCTTCTTGGTTCTCAGAGGAAGAAGATGTTTATGCTGCACTACGAGTTTCCTCCATTTGCTACTAGTGAAATTGACACCTCGAGAGGAGCAAACAGAAGAGAACTGGGGCACGGAGCTCTTGCAGAAAAGGCTCTGAAACGTCTTATTCCGGAGCAGTTTCCGTATTCCATCCGGCTAGCTTGTCAAGTATATATTTTAATGCTGTTTTATTTTTGTGCATCAGTGCTAATTTTCAATAGCTCTTTAACGTATTTTTGTTTGTTCCAGAATTTACATGAGTCTTTAGGTGCTGGAGTCCAACGGTTCGTCCTCAATGGCATCAGTGTGTGCTGGTAGTTTAGCTTTGTTAGATGCTGGCGTGCCATTAAAGTCATCGGCTGGTGGGGTTGCTATTGGCATGATTTCTGATGAAAGTGGGGAGAAAAATAAAATTTTGACTGATTTACTTGGGATTGAAGATTACGCTGGTGACATGGATTTCAAAATTGCTGGTACGGTATTTTCATGTAGCTGAACTTTATGCAACTGTAACTAGCTTGTGGAAAACATCGAATAAAGTTTTTCTTAGTGACGTAGGTGTATACTGTAGACTTTTTTGGCATATGTGACTACTATGAGCGCTTCCCAAATTTTGAGCACTGATTTATCTAAAGCTGGTGTAAAGCTGCTCGAGTTTTCAAGTGCCTGCGCAGCTAGTGCAGTAGTAAAGATTCTACCGCCAACACCTGTTTTGGCTGTTAAAAATTTATTGATCTAAGAAAAAGCTGAAAATCAATTGTTTGCGAATTTTGCTATAGTTGGCCGAATTTGAACAACGGGGTATTTTTTACTTTTTTTATAAACAGCAGAGTGAAATTTGTTACTTTTGGTATTTCCTAATGTTAAATCACTTTGTTTTAGGTACCGCAAACGGTATCACAGCTATGCAAATGGACTTGAAGGTGCCAGGCATCTCTTTACAAATTTTAAAAGAAGCGCTTCTTAAAGGGCAACGAGGAATCGAGCATATGCTTACACTGATGGGCGAGGTTCAGAGCTCACCAAGAGTTGAGTTCAAAAGTTCTGTACCAGTTGTTGAAACTATGTCTTTGCCTTCTTTTAGACAACATATTCTCTTTCGAAGTGGAGGGTTCAATGCTAAGCTTATTGATGCCGAGACCGGAGTAAAGGTTTTTTTTTAAATCTTTTTGATGGGAGATAACTTTAGTCAGTGTCATATATTCATAATGAAAACTAGTCCCTTGAAGGACATGTGACGTATTTAAGTGCTAGGTGACTTGTTGGTTATTTTTTCGGCATTCGTTATGTATTTTTGACTTCACTTTTTTTGTTAGATGAGTATTGAAGACGAGTCAACCATTAGTCTCATGGCCCCCAACAAGGGTAAGCTGCAAGTGGCAAAGAAAATGATGGAAAAGTTTGTTTTTTTTACCTTTTAATCTCTTAGTATTAGAAAATGAATACATTGGCTGGTATTGCTTGAACCGTTGATTCTTTACTTTTTTAATGTAGTTCTTTGAATGTCTTCAAAAACCGATACATTACGTAAACGTGCACACTTTTTACATAATTTTTAGGTTGTTTGAAGAGGGTGTTGAAATTGAACTTGTATTCGGTGCGCTTTACAAAGGCGAAATTGTAGAAATTTTAGAGAATGGCGTTATGGTCAGACTTAAGAAGGGAATGAGGCCGATTTTCATGAGGAATAGGTATTTAAAAGATTTTGTTATACAATGAATAGAGCAGTTTTTTTCTGCAGATTATGGAGCTTCATAATTTTTTTTTTGCCTTTCTATTTGAAGGGAGTTGAGGGGTTTTTTTTTCAGCAATCTCGATGTTCGTCATGTGGCACATGCTAGTGCTTTGAACCTGGAGGTCGGCTCTATCATCACTGTCCAGTATTTAGGAAGAGACGCTCATACTGGTCAGCATCGCATTTGCCGAAAAACGCTACAGTCCACATCTATGCCAATGAAAAATCTCAATCGATGACTGCTGGGAGGAACTTATGTAAACTTGAGGTGTTTTCTTCTTTCGCATTAGCATTGTTTAGTCGTAGGACTCTTCCATAACACTAGTCCTCTAACTTACTTGTCATATACTTTTGTATTCTGCTAACAAAACTGAAACTGTGACTGTATAATAAAAATAATTTGCTTCAAGTTTTCGAATGTGACGAACAATGTCCGGCCTCATTTGCATAGGAGTGCTTTTGTAATTTTTCATTGATTCGTCTGGTCTTGTAACTCAATGAAACCTTTTGGTTTCAAGGTCATTCAAGTACTACTATTCGCTTTCTTGATTTTCATTTTACAGTTGTCTGTTGAACTGACCAAACGGGTATTGTTACAGAGATATTTAACAGTAATCACTTACTCTTCTTTCGTTTATCCTAATAAATTTATTCCGTCTGTTTGGTCTCAGCGATATTACGACTTAGTTACTAGCTGTTACTGTCGGCCTGTGTAACACGAAACCGTCGTACCAAACTGAATTTGTTTTTTTTAACTTACAGGAGTTATTAGGTTTCCTAGCATGTTTAAGATCTTTGCTGCAACACCCTTTGTATTCTTCTGTATTCCATACAAAAAAGGTGAGAAAGCACTGAAATCCGGTGTTTGGTACCCCATCTTGTTGTTTACAAAAGGTTTGCGGAAGCAAAGGCTGAGTTACGCTGAGATGATTATTTAATAGCTCACTATCAGTCAAGTGCGTTAATTGTTGATACAAGCTATGCCTGCGTCGTTGAGATTACTTGGACGTGAAGCTGCATGCAAGTTTTAGTAGGACTCAGATCTAAGTCTTGGAACTATGTCGTTCAAGCTTCACCGAACAACGCCCTGGGATCATCTCTCCTTTTTCCCTTCAGCCATAATACGGAGTTCTTTTCAACCCGGACAACTCATAGTCCTTCAGATGGAAGTGGAAAGCCGATTCAAAACGCTATGAATTGCACCCCAGATTTTTCAATATAACTGACTGATTGATACAAGACGGTGAGATAATCCTATAAATAAGTGTCAGTTCTTGAGTTCTCAAACGATTGCCAGGCAAGCAAACATGGACAGTGATAAATGCACAAGCGTTCAAATAAAAGAATTTTTTTTTTTTGCTCAAAAAGCTGATGAATCCACTTCCACTCTAAATGCCGTGTGTCCTCGCGGAATAAAAGTTAGTTTCTTCGTGGCGCCGTCTAGGTATTTGGGGAAGTGTTTCGATATTCTGTTATCGTAGGACTACCAAACTTCCCAATCCTTAAAATTTATGGAAGACGATGCAGAACGACTGGTCACTTTGTGCATCTCTCAAAGCGGTGACGATCGACGGAAAGAACAGTCATATCTCCAGGTCTAGAGTCACTCATTTTCTCAAATGATAGCATTCAACGGTTCGGTGCTATTACAGAAAGTTTTGAAGCTTGTATTAAAATTCAACTACATCTAAAGAATTTTTGAAGCTGTACTGGAGTCTCCCTCACAATCACTGGCTGGTAATCTCTTTATTTTGTCACCGTTGATGAAGATGCAAACTGAATTACAAAACTACAATCCTTTCACACTTTTAATGTGAATCTTCCTTAGTAACTAATCCATAAATATGAAACAGTTAAAGTAGCATTCTGCAACTCGTCACACTTGATTACAGTGAGAGAGTAACGGTTTTATTTATTGTTGTGGCATTTTTAAGTACTTTTTTATTGTAAAAAGGAATCGAAATAAGAGTTAAAACTATTTACAAACGCAGTCAGTATATACATATTTTCATTGAACAAAAAAAAAAAATAGAAATCTGTATTCAAAATTCAACCAGTAAAAACTATGTTGAAAATCAATCGTAAAAACAATATCTTTTAACTCGTACCCAATACATATATATATATATATATATACATATATATCCCTGCAAAAAACTGCAGCTCAGCAGAAAATGAAAAAGCTAAACTAAATGATTCCTTTTTGAATTACACTAAATCCACAGTTTTTCCGTTCTTCCCAATCAATCAACTAAAACTATAGGTGGAGGTACGAAAAATTTATTATCTTCATGAGCGATGGTGCCAGGGTTCCATGCATACTTTTCTTTTTTCTTTGTTTTAAAAACCTCATTTTTTTCTGTTGTGATTTTGATTTTCTAGAACGAATGATAACACAGCAAAACCGATAATGTTCGATGGTTAAGTTTTTCTTAATTACTTTTGGTACCCACCCTTCTTTGCATACTTCTAATCTTAGCTGTGTGAAAAGTACAGAAGAAGAAAACACGGCCCCTAGAAGTATGGCAGAAGAAGAAAAAAGTTCTTTTCCACCTAAAAAAGCATTACCCATTCATGCAAATTATTAGCCAGCAATAGAATACCTACTGAACTGCAGCCGCTGCTGTTTTTGGCTGTGACAACTGGAGATTTATTTTGTTCAAAATTTCAGCTGGTATGTGCTCGCGGAGGATCGCATTTTCGGCGTCTAACTGAAGAACCTATAAATTTTCTATACTTAATATCCAGTTTAAGTTGAGAAGATTGAAGATGAAAAAAATTCGCTAGAAACAACTACCAGATTGGTTAAATGTATCAAATCATATCAAACTCACTGTTGCCTCCAGCTCTAAAATTCTGCTACGAAGCGTTTCTACTTCTTCCCGAACCGCAAACATCAGATGTGTCTTGACCAAATCCTAAAATTGAATAAACTGCTACTGACAGTAATTTCAGCAAAAAATTGATACCACGAATCAGTGATCAGTAATTAAATAGCCACATTGACTTTGTTAGGCGATCTTTCATATAACAGGTAAGTGTTCAAAATAACATTTCGATTTCCAAATCGGTTTAAAAAATCACTTGTAAAAAATTCCTCCTACACTGAATCAAAATGGAAGAATAATCAAAGATTACAGTTTACTACATCGCTCTAAACCCACAACTGCTGCTCCAACTTAGAAATATTCTTGAAAAATAATAATCCAATAATCTCACCATTGCTTGCTCGATTTTACTGTCAATTGCAACAAACGATGCGTTACTGGTGGTTCCGGTTCCACTAACAAACCTTAAAATGCTTTAGTCTTAAAACAGGATACAATAAACAACTAACTACTACAAATTCCTAAAAATAAATGTGTTCTTGACCGCCCATCGCTTTCATAAATAGCATATCTATCTTTATTACCACACCAAATGCTTTTGAGAAGTCAACGAAGTCAAAGACGTCAACAACTTCCAATCAAAAACTTTTGATTGAGGAAAGTTGCATTTTCTATCAAAAAAACATCAAAATAAATTTCAATATCCTAAACAATAAAAATCAAAGAGAAGGCAGTGATTTAAAAAACTCAAATTGCAACTTCTAGGAAAACACTATCGCCTAAACAGCTATCGACGTTCGGTCCCCAATAGACCAATTAAAAGACAAAAAACCGATTTAAATCTACTGCTTGAATCCTAACCTACCTAATTCCACAATGAGCATTTCCCTACCGTCGAAGATGTTTCGACAAAAGGTTGCTAAATACTTTAAATAATGGCGCTCTAATTCAGCAAACTTACAGGATTAATTTAGTTCATCTCATACGACCAATTTCAATATTTCTAAGCAAGATGAACGGAAAGGTTTAAACTGTTCGAAGATTAAGGTGGCTTTATAAAACAACCTAAAATTTCAAGACATCAATTTTCAAAAAATTAAGGTTTAAAATAAATTTACCAATCTGCGTAAGTTTTTACTCGCCTAAAGCTAGTAACCAACAATTAAATCCAAGTACGGTAAATGTTTTGTAAAGATAGAACTCTTCAAACAAACTACCCTCAATTAGGAAAAAGTGCATAAATAACACCACAACGTGCAAGCAGGAATCGCCGTAGAAAGACTCAAAATAATTTTGGGCTCTAAAGAAGCCTTTGATAAAATGAAAACTTTCGCAGTATGAGTAAATAAACAAGTCATATTCACTCAGCAGTACGATCCAATGAGTGCATAAATAGCAGAGTTGCAATCTTTTCAGAAACTACTATGAAAATTCTGAAGGATAGAAACACGCTAAACACTTAGTTAAGCTTCCATTTCTTCCAGCAACTTAAGCCAACGAACATTTAAAAACAGGTTCTGCTTCCTTTCAAGTTAAAGGCAACATCAGCAGTGAAAAAGCGACACCGTCGGTACCAGTGACTTACTGCCAACATGTAAAAAGAGTGGATTAAGACGAACTTTTCCAGTCGATTCCTAGTTAAATTCCTTGTCGTATCTTGGGTGGCACCTCCTGGCAACAAATCTAAGATTGATTTATCACTGTGCGAAGTAGTGTTGAGTGACCTTTCAAGTCCGTAATTCAACATATCCGACGGTGTTATGCAACCATTATTTCTGACTAAAAAATACCTCTTAATTTTTCAAAATCAAAAATAACAATATTTTACTCAAAGAAGAAAGCAGATAGACAAATAAGC
>UXUI01007388.1:23289-34254 GCA_900576705.1 Enterobius vermicularis | reverse complement strand
TTTTTTTTTTTTTGTTTTGAAAGCTACTTTTTGAGAAGTTTCTCAAGAGCTTTAGAACAGAAAAAATTATAAAAGAAATTAAAAGTAAAAACAGTGGTGACAAAGTAACACAACGATTAGAAAAAATAAAAATAAAAAACGGTAACTGAGTACTATATTTCGAAAAAAAAAAACTCAAGCAAGAGAACCGAAAAGGAAGAACAGTTAGAAGAAAAGAATTTTTTTACATTTTCAGCAGACAAAAATATAGCTTTTTTAAATATTGATAAAATCTTGAAGATTTTAAGAAAATTTAAGAAAATTGTGCAGAGTTTGATTGATCAGTAAAACCTATTCAACTTTTGTTTTTAGGAGACGCTGCTATACTACATCTGTGAGAATGGTCACCTCGACGTTGTTCAGTATTTAATTCATACTTACACTGATTTTGACACTAAAATAGTTTACAGGTAAAACTTATTTGTAGAGAACAGTAAATTCTTTACTGTCTTTTTATCAGACCGACTTTTAAGTGTATTCTCAAGACTTTTAAAACCCACAAAGAGTATAAGCAAAATTTTTTATTGCTCAGCTTAATTATTTTTGATAGAGAAAAAAAAATTGCACAGAGGTATTTGGCATTTAAACTACTCGTTAAAAGGTTAATTATGCGTTTTTTTTTCGAAAGCTTTGAGACAAAAAACCGCAGAAAAAGCAGAAGATGAAGGCGGCAACGACAAAGTACTGCAATAATTAGAACAATGTAAACAAGAAATGATAACGAAATAATGCGTATTAGAAAAAATGTCAAATAAAAAAAAAAACTGATAAAGAATTTTTTTGGTATTTTATGGCTTATAAAAATATTTTTTGGTATTTAAAAAAAAAAAACAGTGGAGAAAAAGCGTATTATCGGTTTAATACTTTAAGAGTTGTATGTCTGCTTTTTTGTACTTATTCATTTTGTGGTTTTGTGTCACTGGGAGGAAGACGTACTGTTTGTTAATTCTGTAGATCGAAAAGTCATAAATTTGTCTGAGACTACAAACCTTTTCAGATGCAAAAAAGCTTTAAAAAATTATTTAGAAAAGGTAAACAAAAATTTATGATTTAATGGTTATTGGTGCGAGAAGCAAAAGATTTATTAAGTGAGGCGCCAGCCAAACTTTGTATAAGCTAATTATTTGATAAGAAACTAGTTTACAGCATTTCTATGTAGTTTATTGTTAAATCAGATTAATGAATTATTCTGTTGTCTTATTACTTGATGTTTATTGTTTAGATAGAAGATGCATTGTTAATGTTGATCGAAAGTATTGATGTTGTCATCTTTTTCAGTTGATTGTAGTGGATATTGCCCGAATAATAAGATATTCTGACATTTCCATGTTTCTGGAAAAGTGGCAAAAAAGCGTTCACTTAGGTTTATATTAGACTTTTATTTAACTTTCTTGTTTATTGCGGTTTTTGCTCTGTTTGATTATTTTCTAATTTTCACGCTTATTTTACTGCAGAAGAAAAAAACTTTTAAATTTTCAGTTCTTGTACAGTGGTGATTTTATGCCGTTTTAAACTGTTAATTGTACACTTCTAAACAGATCGTCCATATAGCGATCTATCTGAGCGACAACTTTTCTTTCCTGTTTAACAAAAATCACTTTATTCTAACATTTTACCAATTAAACACTCACAATTATAGGACTAAACAAATCTGATTTTTTTCCTCTTTCAAAAACTGATTCTTTTTACAAACTTTATTTGAAGTAAACTTCTGCAATTGCAAATTCAAATATCACGAGTTGAAAAGACTACAAGTTTTGAGATATCAGTCATAAAAAATGTTTGGTTGACCAAAAAATGGCTTGAAAGTTTTTCAAATAAAATCACAGCTGTTGCTAAGAAGAGTCTGAACTATTGTGTGTGCAGAATTTCTCTGTTGATACATTAAGTAAAAGATTAACGTTATTTCTCAACCAATTTTGAGTTTGATTTCATGCAAAAGCGAAATATTTTCTTGTAACACATTTTTCCTTTTTGAAAGAGAATTAGTTGACGAAAATTTAGGCAAACAAGAAGTGCCGTATAGCTTTATTTCGCTGTTTGAACAAATTGGCGTAGGTACTCAAGGCGTGGTTTGCACAGGTGAATACCAAAGAAAGTTTGTCGGTATAAAAAAAGCATCTGAAAGGGAAAGGACGACGATTTCCAAATTGCCACTAGTACACCATCGGAATTTGGTCCAATTTTTGTAAGTATCTGTTACAGTTTGCCCTAAATCAAATAGTTGAGAAGAAAAATGTCTGTAAAGAAAAAATTATAATTAAAGCTTAGAAAATCGAGAGCATATTTTGAGTTCATCGTTGATCCTTTTGTTGTTACAACACAATTTGCAGAGGCTTTTCTGAGAAGGACACTATTAACTGTGTTCTTATGGAATACTGTGAACATGGATTATTAAGCCTACTAATTTATAACAGTCATAAAATTTCAAAAGAAAAGTTTTGCGATTGGACAAAACAAATCGCTAGTGGAATGAATTACCTACATTCTAAAAGCATTATTCATCGAGACCTGAAACCTGACAAGTAAAATTACTTCGCTTATTGTCTATTTGATTGGGTTTGCGTTTATTAAAAAAAAAATATTATTTCAGTATTCTTCTCAACACAAAAGATTCTGTAGAAATATGTGACCTCGACATTGCTCGAAAAGAGACTCTATTGGAGAGCGAAGATGTGACAAACTGTGATGCTCAATGTTATATAGTTTCTGAAGTAATGCTTAAAATTAGGTATTTCAATAAAGCGAATACAAGAAATTACTGTAAAATATTTTTTTCTTGTGTTTTCTGAATTATTAAGAAACTGTTTTATTAAAAAAGTTTTTATAAAAAAAAAAAAACACTATTGATTTTCAGGTTGACATCTGGAGTTTCGGAGTGGTTATCTGGGAACTTTTGACAGAAGTAAAACCTCATCACATTCTTAATTTATATCAATTCGCACTGAAGAATAAAAACAAGTTTGTTTTTTAAAAAAATAATTTTTTTATTTTGAAAGAGGAAATGTAGAGTATAAGTTATCTTAAATTGTTTTGTTATAATAACGACTAACGTCAAAATCTTGCAGAAAATTACGATTTGTTTTATCAACCGAACTACCATCTGAAGCAGAGAAAATTTTGAAAAAATGTTTTAAAAATGTAGCTGGAAATCGATTGCCGTTGAAGAAGTTAATCGGAAAATTCTATTTTTTGAATGTAACTTGCCATATTGATTGTTACTTTACAACTCTTGATACACACTTTTTGCTTAGATTTGTGTACAGTGATATATTTTTCTTAAAGTACACCACTTATAAGCATTGTTTTGTAATTGAAAACAACTGTAGAATAGCCCTTTATTCGAAAAATTTGGTGCAAGCAAATGATATAAATTTTGCTTTAAACAGAAACTCCTTGCGGTCAAGCAAATCAAATGTGAAAAAGAAGAAACAGAACCGGCGAAAAAAATGAATCGGCGAAACAACTAATAGAAATCAGTAAAACTTCAAATACTTCAGATGAATGAAGAAGTTTGAGAAAAAAAACTGAAAAATTCTTTTTGTTAGACAACTTTGAAGACAGCGATTTTGCTTTCTGACTCAAGGCACAACACTTTTTTGGTAAAAAATAAAAAACTGAAATACTTCTGAACTAGTCATTTTATGCACTTTCTTCTCTGTGGTATCAACGTAACATTGGTTACACTTAGAAAATTGACAACGAGAAGTTCAGAAGCTGCAGCATGTTTTAAAACAATCAGTAATTCGCAAAGGCAAATCTTTTTGCTTTTTACTTTCACATTTAGAATGAAAAAAAGTAGTAAAAAACGACTAGAGGCTCGCCAAGGAAATCTTAGCACACGAAAGTCGAACAGATACAAGTAGATGTGAAACCAAAAACAGCTCATCAAAGAGATCCCTCGTTTGAAGTTCTAACAGTGATCAAATTTTCCTCAATCACTTGATTTCAGTAGGCATTTATAAGGACACTAGCGGTTATACAAAGCAAGACAATGTATTTGTTCTCCTCTTCTTCTTCTTCAATATTGTTCAATTTCTCGTATGTTGTGTAATTATCCACTTCCCAAAATTTTGGTTTTATGATGAAAAAATAAACTATTGAAACCATATTTTAAAAAAAAGTACTTTTAAAAAAAATTTGTTATGCAGAATCATAATCAGAAATAACAACTACAAAACAAATGCAAAAAATTCGTTTTATGACTTGAGTCTTTATAACACAGAACTTTCAAGTTAACAGAGCAAATATTATATACTATACAGTGGCCAACATCTCTCAGCTCCGTGCACTTTTGCGACATGTCAACTGAATGGGTTTATTTCATATGCTATTTCACGCCTTGAATTAGAACGTTTCTTTACTTTGTTGAAAACCCATTTTATTGGCGAAGAAAGGAAAATGCAAAAGATGTAGTAAAAGCTTGGATGTTAACACCGCAATTTGACAAAGAAAGGGAACTTGACCAAAGACTTCTAAATTTTAAGCAACTATCTTAGGATAAATTTGTTTCAAAGTTGCTTTACCAAACTGCAAACACAATCGTGAACCTCAAATCACCTTCGCCGTTTTCACCTTTAAATTTTGCTTTGTTATTTTATTTCTCGTAGAATGTATGTGAAAGCTTTTTTCGGCACTTTATTTACCAAACTTTATAAATGACTCAAAGAGTCAGTCTGAGGCTCAATCTCAAAAATCAAGTTGATTCTTCTCAATAAGTGGTATTCTGTTTAGATTTTTTTAGCAGCATATATTTGGTTTCAGTAGTCATAAAAAACAGTTGTTGCTGATAAAATTTATTATTAGGAAAAAACAGTTTTTTAATGTTATTTTGCTCTTGCAGATGTTAGACAGCTTTGTTGATAACCACAAATTTTAAGAATAAAGTAATGACATTTTAACAAGAAACTGTGGGTATATTTTAAGAATGTACTTCAAAGCGTGAAGATATTAAGAAGTATGTATATTTTATTATTACTGCTTATAATTATTTACTTTTATTGCTTCCTACTAATTTTTACTGCCAAGCACTTAACAAACGGTTTTGCACTTCTAAATTTCTTTGACAAACGACAATAAAGAGTAGAAACTATAAAAATGATAAGGCTTAAAAGCGAATACCTCAGCAGTACCGACTGTACAAATACTTCTGCTTTTTGTTTTTAGTGAAGTCATCAGTGAAGTCACTCGAGCGATTACGAGAAGTAATACTTAGAAAGCTGACGTGAATTATAATGAGTCGAAACAGAATAAAAATTAATATTTAAGCATTTAGTCCATCACGGCTATGTCTGTTCAGCTTTCCTTACCATTTTGTTCCAGTTTTCAACATTTTTTGAATTTTGCAGTTAACTGTCGCTATTTTCGTAATGATATTGAACAGGCTTTTCAACATGTCGAGTTTTCATAGCTGAGAATCTATTCAAATGACGTCTTTATGAGATTGGCCCAGTTAATTGCGTAATGATTAAAAATACATTAAAGAGGTCTACAATCTCTTAAGCTAATTTGTCAAAGCTCTTTCTTTTATTGCTCATTTACCCGTTTGCAATGGTTAAAGCTGCACTAATACATGTGATTTCTAAATTTTAATAAGGAACACAAAAAAAAATGGGTGTACACTGTATTCTTTTGTACCACATATACTCTTTTATTTTGCCATGGAAATGACGACTTTTCAATGTTAAGAAAAGGTCATAATTGTTTTTCAGTTATTCGCACTTCTAACGAACTTTTTAGGTTTAGCAACATTGAACTAATGCTTTTTTAGCGACAATGGAAAAGAAGACTTGGAGGTATTTAAAATTCGTGATGAGCATACCTTATTCTCAGGTAACCATTCGCTTATGCTTATGGAATTATTTTTAAACTATTCAACAATACTTTAAGACTGTTACCACAAACCATTTTCTTAGAGGGACGAAGAAATAGTAGAAGTAACACTTTTTTCTACTACTCAAAAAGCTGTCCCCCACTACAAATGCACATCCGGTTATACACAGTTTTGGAATTTCTAGGAACAGCGAAATTTTAAATAATCTAATCTATTCTTTTCAAAATTTGGAATTTTTTGTAAGGCTTAGCAGTGCTTATTTTTAAATTTCAAACTGCTAAATAGTTGTCCAACAAAAGAAACAACAGCCATCGTAATACATTATTAGGCGCCAGATAGAAATGGAATTTAAGAAACCGGTAGCAGTAAAGTCAGCATTTTTTTAAGACTCTCGACATTTGTACTTTGTTCAGTTTTTTGGTTCCTAAAGAATGCCGACTTCACAAAAAAAGAAGAAAATGCTAAAATTTTTCTTATCACTTAAGGGGTGTTCTTCTAGTGAAACGCTTAAACCAAAAAAATAGCATTAAGTACAACAGAACAGGAAATGAAAGAACAGACTACAAAAAGTTCCAAACTCTACAAAAGTTTATTTCAACACCAAACAGTATGTCTACTTCGCAAGCTGAGCAAAAAAAAAAATGTCCTGCAAAAGAAGATGTATTTTGTAAAAACGGTTTCTCCGTCGTATAAAAAAAATACCTTTTAAAATCAATGAGATGTTTGCATAAAAAAATGCTCTCTAATATGTTACTTTTCTTTTACTCTATTTAGTCATCTTATTTTATTTTCCATTTCTTCTCTTTAATCAACCAAAACTGTCATTCGAAAATTTGGATGTTTTTCTTGTTAAACTTAAGCAAACGGAAATCCTCAACAAAAGTTGGCACTACGCAACGAAAGTTTCTGCCTGTGAAATACATTTTTGAGACAAACTATTCTATTTATTTGAAATGATAACCTATAACAAAAACCGCTCTAAAAAGAAGCTAGAATTAACCAAATGTATCAAAATTTTGCGAACACACTAAAGAAACAAATGAAAAGCACCGATTGCCTCAAAAAATGGAGGAAACAAAAACAATACTGACAAAAAAATAGTGAAATAATTTGGAGAAAAAATAAGTAATTAAAAAATATAGATCAAAAATACATTATAAATTGAGTCAAGAAATTGGGACACTAACAAAGAAATCTTCTTGATGTGCTTTAAAAACATTAAAGATCTTTAAATTTAAAATTTAAAGATCTTTAATGTTTCCTTTTTTAAATGTTTACTGTGCTTCCAGCTAGATTTCTATTAACTGAAAATTGAAATTGATTCTATTCTTATTTTTAGGATACTTCGCTTTATTACGCTAGCGCAGAGGGTCATCTCGAAGTGGTAAAGCAACTGATTCAAGATGGTGCTGATTTAGATGCAAGAAACAGTTCGTGGGTAAAGCTTGGTTCCCTAAAATGTTAAATTCTTTATCGATTTCTATTGTAACACCAGCTGTATATCTCTATTAATTCTTAAGCTTTCTGAACTAAATTGCAAAAAACTAGCAAAAAATTTTCTTATTTACTTTAGAAAAAACTGTACAGAAACTAAAAGCAGGACCAATTTCAACTTATTTTTTCAGAATACACTGCTACATAACGCATGCCGTAATAGCCATCTTCAAGTGGTGGAATATTTGATCGAAAAAAAAGCGAATTTCGAAAAAAAGAATAAATCGCAGGTAAAACTGATTTACAAGAATTTTGAATTCATTGATGCTTTTTACTGTACTAACATTTTGGTTTTTATTTATATTCTCAAACTTTATAATACTGAAATGCAGGGTGCAGGTGAAAGGTGCTTTACGCATTTTAAATTTTTTCCGAAAAAGTTTTATTTAAATGTCTGACAATATAGAATATTCTTTTGAAGGTTTATTAAGTATTGTCCTCTAAGTCGTATAATTTGCAAAACTCTAAAAAAAACGAGAATATAAATAACAATCAAAAAATTAGGTAGTAGTTATTCAAAAGAAGCAAAAAAACAGTAATAAAATAATGCACTGTAAAGAAAGGTGTTCAATGAGAAAAAAGATGATAAGATTTGAAAAAAAACTCTTGCAATACATTTTAATCTGTAGAAATACTTGTTGAAGTTTTGTATAAAGATAACTGTTAGAAAAGAATGTCATAAAAAATTATGCAGTTTTTACTGCACAGTCGAAGTTTAAAGAGGTTTAATTCTTTAATTTTGGTAATTAATTCAAGATTAATGCATTATAAGGAATACGTTGTTGTGAATACTTTTTATATAAACAAATATAAGCTGATTATTCAACACCAAAGCAGTCTTTAAAATATTTGTACAATTTTTTGTCAAATCAAACTGTAGAATTAATTCTTTGCTTCCTTTTCCGTCGTCTTACGTTCAGCTTGAAAAGTGTGCTTTTGATGGTGATAACCAAATACCGGCTGATACTGCTATCTTTTGTAGATGACTGCAGTAGACGTTGCACGAGGAAATGGACATCTCAATATTGTCAGGTTTTTGGATAAACGTCAAGAAAGTCTTCAGTTAGGTTTGTATCTTTTTTGTAACCACACCTTCTTAACCGTCAATTTTTTTTACTTACATCTCGGTTAGTTATTCTCTCATTTTACCGTAAAAGGTAAAAAAGTTTACAAGGAATTGCGAGAAGGTAACTGTTGAGACGATAGCTGAACAAAGAGATAGACTATTTTACAGTTTTATGTTGCAATATTTTTTTCAATTGATTCCTCAGAATATTATCAAACATGTTGTTTTATACACTCCTGATCTTGGTTTGAGAATTCCAATGAGTTTAAATAAAAGATTTGATGTAAATTTAGATTTCATTAGGTCGCGAGTTAGTATAAGGTTAATGAAGAGTAATGCTGCAGTTTTAGAACAGTAACTTCATGCTAAGTGAACAGATTTGCTGCTCAAAAAATCTAAAGCTTTCTCACAAGAACCTCAACAGTCACAGCAAAGATAAAATGTCATATGACAAACAAGTTTTTGAAAAGTTATTTTTTAAATTTTTAGATAAAAATTTTCTAAACAGGTTTGTTATATAGTTAATAAAAATTATAAAAGTTATATTTCTGAAACCCAAATTATGAGAAACAAAAAGAGTAAAACCTTTTGAACCTCTAGTTTTTGTACACTTATTTTATGCCTTTCGATACTGATACTTCAAACGATACTGTTTTAAATAACTCATCTATACTGTCATCTGTTCTTTTTCTTTGTTTAACAGCAATTATTCTATCAAAATTTTTTACTTCTAAACCGTCTAAAATTTGAAACTGGATAAAAGTTTCCTAATTTTTTATATGCCAAACCAAAAATTTTGTCTATTAAAGTCGCCTATAGCAAAAACTTTAACTGGTGTTATTCATGAGCATAAGGTGAACAGATTACATCCTTTTTTACTAGTAATAGACAACTGCAACTTTTATAGCTAAAATTTTATTAGGTTACAAACATAAAAAGTTTCTTGTGCTTTTTGAAATGAGAAACATTGCTGTAATCGCTTGTAACTTTTCAAGCACAATTTTTCTGAGTCTTTAGTAGTAATTATTTAATTTGCATTCATCTCCCAAAAACTGGTATCCCCCTAAATCAAACTTTTCTGATTTAGCAGACACATATTCGAGATCTATCTTTATGTCAAAAAAATTTTTAGAAGAAAGTTTTGAAATATCAGACGAAAGAAATGTTTGATTGAACAGAAAATGGCTTATGAATTTTTCAAATAAAATCATAGCTGCTGCTCAGAAAAGTCTAAACTATTGTATTTGCAGAATTTCTCTGCTGATACATTACGTAAAAGGTTAACGTCATTTTTCAACCAATTTTGAATTTGATTTTATAGAAAAGCAAAACATGCTTTGTTGCAAACTTTTTCTTTTTGAAAAATAATTAGTTAATGAAATTTTAGGCAAGCAAGAGGTGCCCTATGCCTCGATTTTGATGTTTGAACAAGTTGGCGTAGGTGCTCAAGGTGTGGTTTGTAAAGGTGAATATCAAGGAAGGACAGTCGTCGTGCAAAAAATATCTGATAAAGAAAAGACGACGATTTTCAAATTGCCATTAATACGCCATCAAAATTTGGTCCAATTTCTGTGAGCAATACACACTATTCGATCTAAATTTAACGTTTTAGTAACAAATTATCTGTCAAAAACAGAAACTTAATAAAAACTCAAGAAGTTGCGAGTTTAATTCAAGTGTAGCACTAACTTTTTTGCTGTCACAAGTCATTTTTCAGAGGCTTTTCTGAGAACAAAGGTTTTAGCTACGTGCTAATGGAATATTGCGAATACGGATCATTGAGCTCACGGATTCACAGTAGTCATAAAATTCCAAAAGAAGACTTTTGCAATTGGACTACACAAGTCGTTGATGGAATGAATTACTTGCATTCAAAGAAGATTATTCACCGAGACCTGAAACCTGACAAGTAAAACTCACTTCATTTATCATCTAGTCGGTTGCTTTTTTGCTCATTTAAACAAACAGCATTTTAGTATCCTTCTCAACAAAGAAGATTCCATAAAAATATGTGATTTTGGCATTGCTAGAGAATGGACAAAATCAAAAAGCAAAGATATGACAGAGTGTGGTACTTAACGTTACACGGCTTCCGAATCTTTATTAGGATTTAAATGCTCTAATATGGTGTGTACATAATAAGTTACTGTAAATTATTTTTTTCTTTGTGTTTTCTCAATACGTAAGACAATGTTTTACTAAAAAATTTTTCCTTATTCCAACGCTACTGGTTTTTAGATCGATATCTGGAGCTTTGGGGTGGTGACCTGGGAGCTTTTGACAAGGGTAAAACCTCATCGTGATCATACCATATATCAGATTTTAGTGAAAGCTAGAGAAAAGTTAGTTTTTAACAGATTACTGTTACCTTTTCTGTCGTAAAAAATAAAGCTGGAAGTGAGAATTATTTTAATTTGTTTCGCTATAACTCGCTATAACAATGTAGAAATTTTATAGAAAACTGAACCTTCCGTTACTGAGCAACTTACCAGCTAAAATAGATGAAACGTTGAAGATATGTTTTTCCTACACA